>JAOTRI020120306.1:0-12215 GCA_028564885.2 Zoanthus sanctaehelenae
AAGAGTAGTGAAGAGTAGTGAAGAGTAGTGAAGAGTAGTGAAGAGTAGTGAAGAGTAGTGAAGAGTAGTGAAGAGTATATCTAAACTGAATATTGTATTATCGTTGGCCTTTAATCGCAAAAATACATTTTCGAGCATTACACATATTGCCACAGCAAAAAATCAAAACTATAGTGTTGCACTTTCCCTAAAGTTATGATCAAAGTTTCAGATTATGAACACCAGTTACTTTACAAACTTGCTTGTAAAGCAAGGTCCTTTGTGCCCAACAGTCAATAGGGGTTGTAAAAAAACTCAGTATTCAACGGTGAATAATGTATTAAGAATTATAAATAATATATTTCATCTTTTCAAATTAAAATATTAGAGAATCAATAGCAGCTTATAGCAAAGTTGGAATTCAAAGTTCAAAAGGACCCAAAATAATATTGATTAGAAGTAGAAATGGCACTCATGACAAATTAACTCAAAAAAATAAATATATATTGTTTGACATAAGTTCGCTATAAAAGCAAAAGTTATAAAAAATATATTAGGCTTTACAACTTAAAATAGGTAAAAACACCAAAGGTTTTTAACAAAAATTGTCATCCGCAGGGTTCTTTTGCCGCTGAAAGTTTAAGACATAGATAGTCTAGATATAACGGGTGCGACTGCATTTTCTTATTCAGTGATGGATTGCATGCCGCTATGAACAAGGCTTCCATAATCTTGTGTTTTTTCCATTGTTGTGTAGGTATTATAACATGCCATGTAAAAGAATGGTCTGGAAAGTGTTTTAAATGCTTTGATGATTCAGATATTTTTGTTTTGTTTTGGTGTTCATTAATTCTTATGCTCAAATTCTTTTGTGTTTCACCAATGTATTTTTCACCGCAATTACACTGTCCCTCAGTTTATTTTCATTATTTATTCTCAGACATTGAGTATTTTTGTAACCTTAACTGACTGTAGAATACCAAAATGTTTTTTAACTGTTCAACGATTATTTTTGGACTGATGCATGGTATAAACTAAGAGCCATTGAAGTAGTAATTGCTATTAACTAAATATCAATTACTTATTAGGCAATCTAGAGCAAATTGCATGTATTTTAGTATATTGTTACCAGGTTCATTAAAACTGATTGCACTTAACATGTTACCTTGTACCAAGTATCCAATTATTAAACCACAAGAGTTTTCAAGCTATGATGAAACATTATAAACTGCTGGTCTTTTCTGAACATAACAAATAAACCAACATATAAATATATTCTATGTAAATTATGATGCAACCAAGTACTAATCTTTCTTGTAAACATGATACATACTGTAAAATTACAGCTACATTCGATTCTGAACCCTGCTCTCTGAAAAACGTGTTGGAAGAAGACAAATGCAAATACATCTTGAGAGTAATACTAATAAAATGCAAAAGATTGGCAACAGTTTCCACAGAGATCTGATTACTTTGAACCCACGACATTAACATAGATGCTTCTTCTATATCACCTCATAGATTTTAGAAGAATTTGGACATGAATTTTCGTTAAAGTTTTCATAATAATTAGTTGCTCATACCTGTTATAAAGCTTTTTAAATTGTTAAATCAGCCAAATTAACTTCACATTTCCATTAAGTGTACTGCGATTCAACTTGAGACAAAACCGCCATTTTTCCTCACACTCATGCTCATTTCACTCGCGGGAAGTTAAAAGTCAAGATTACTTCCGGTTTCAGTGACCTGTGTACCATTCATTGAGTGGACGAGAGACCTTTGACGGGCATGTCTGTAGGTCATGGGTTATAAAAGTTGAAAAAGAGTTGATCTGAACTCGGTCAATTCGCAAAAAGAACTATTCTAAACGGAGCAATATTATATGTATTATTTATTTACTCCAATATAATGATTTTCTTTTTCTTTTCAAATGAAATGACGGTTTAACTTTAAACTAGTTCAGTTCACTCAGAATATCCTAAACCGACTCAAAGCTTCGAAGCTGCTACCTAATTCATTGACTGAAGTAATTTTTTTTATACACAACTACTATGAGGTATACGTCATAAAAACATTCCGAGAGTCTAAATACTAAAATATGTAAATTTGTAACAGCATGGTATACATTACTAATATTGAGTAATATTTATTATATATACACGAGTGTTTTACTGGAAAATATGCCACTCGTAAAATTCTCAAAAACTACATCCGGAACCCGAGTGGTTTAATTTCCATAATCTCACACGTGAGTTTATCGATGACGTAATCGGCCCTCCGAAATTTGTAGGCGTCTTGCAAACGCTGCCAAACATTCCTCTAAATGAAAATGAAAATGGCGTGCAAAAATTGTCTTTTTGTGCGCGAGTGAGTAAAATATTATTTTTGTCACGAGAAAATAAAATTCATATCTTCGCGCCAACGTGTAACATCCTCTATATACAGAGAAGATAAACTTTGTATGTTCGTGCCACCGTGTAATATCCTCTCTATATAGAGAAGATAAACTGCATATGTTCATGCCATCGTGTAATATCCTCTATATATAGAGAAGGTAAACTTCATATCTTCGCGCCACCGTGTAACATCCTCTATATATACGTAGTATTTAATCACACATCAGTCACTGAAAATCGAGTTTCTCTAATCCTGTTTTGAGGTAAGATATAAGGGTTTACGATGTACAGAAATATATAGAGCATGTTTTGGCCATGATATTTTGCCAAATTGATTCTATCCTGCACTGTATAAATTTGGCTTTGAACTGTGGGGACCTGTAGGCCCACAGCAACCCCCACCCCCAGTATCCTACTCCGTAGCCAGTATAACTATTCACCTTTACTACTCGATTTTCAATTCCTTTTACATTCTTCTACGTAAAGATTCAAACAACAAAAAGGCGTCTACTCAAATACTTGGAAATCTCCTAAACTAGTTTGTTTGTCCGTAAAAACAAGTTTCTCTTTCACAGTTCTGAAATATTAAGTGCATTTAATTACATTATCAATTAAATTAAATCTTTACCGCTATTTTTAAACTTTATACCCTCATTATGTAGGAAAAAAGAGACAGTCTAATTCAGGATTACGAAAGCCGAGTAAAGGAACTGAAAGAGCGAAATATTGAACTGAAACGGCGAGTTGGTCTTCTTGAATGGCAAGTCGAAAACATGAAACAAAAGATGGAAATTCAAGAAGTGAGTCACAGAAGGGAAACGAGCGCTTTAAAAGAAAAGGTTTGTAATAATAATAATAATAATATTAATAATAATATTATTAATAATAATAATAATAATAATAATAATATACACACACACAGGATTTTTTAGAACAACTCGGCTCAGATCGAGCGAAAAATAACATCAACTCAAGAACAAGCTCAGGTTGAGTTCACAAAATTCTGGATTCGATCTTATTTCATCTTAGATTCAATTGGATATTCGTGTGACCTCAGCTTTCCATCCATGTGGTGTGAGTGCAGTGTCTCCTCAGAGCTAACCTACGATGGAATATTTTCTCGTCTATAGCTTAATACTACAAAAACCAGAGATAATTGTTGGCTCCTCCTTCCTGGTTAATTATAAAGATTTAGCAACTCAAAATATTTGAGCCCGATGTTAAAGTATATGGGTCGTGTTGTTAATCGATTTAAGCATCTATTTGGTAGTTAATATATTTAAAGTTAATTATAATATTAATCATATATATGAAAAAATTACTTGATTCTGATTGGCCAAGAGCAGCGCAAATACTTTGTGATTTTGTGCAAAATTTGTAATTCTGTGTAGATATTTGTAATTTCGTGCAATTACAATCTCAAACATTTAAATCTGATTGGATAATAAACAATACATAGCTAATAAGCCAATCAAAATGCAGAAATTGCTATGACAACGAGGGAGAAAAACAAAAAATGGCGTTTTCAGTTGATTTGGCAATTCAATTAAACGATAGCTAAAAATAAAAATATGCGCAAAGAATGAAAATACCTGCAAAAGTAACTTCGTATGGATGACTGCGTGAAATGCTTTGTTTGGTTAGGCTTCATTATTTGTTAATTATGTCAAGAAATAATGCCATAGATTATTATAAATACTAAATGAGAAAATAATAATCCACCATTGGGATCACAATTTATTTGGTTATACTTGCAGTTTATAGGTGATAAAAAAACAGACTTCAGTCAACAAAGGACTAGCGAGTCATCATTGTATAATAGTCAACAGAAAGAAAAGGTTTCATCAACACACGAGATTACAGCAGCAAGAAACTATGCCAGTCTTCTCAAAAAACAGGTGGCAGTCAATTTAGACTTTAAGATACCTTTAATTAGTTTAAAACGCATTTTTACAAACTTTTGAAATCATGAAAATAGACTCAATGTTAGCATATCTTACGTTTTTAGTTAATTCAACTTTGCTAGGGTTATTTTCTTGAGAAGAAAGTTTGTGGTTTTGTAGATTCCAGGTGGAATCGCCATATAAATAGAGGATACAAATATCTAACGTTTTGAGTGTTATTGCTCTGACGAGCGCCATACATACTACATAGTGGCGAGAAGCAAGGACGGAGGACATGTGAGGGGAGAAAATTTTAAAAACAGTTTTGATTTTATTGACAATTCAAAACAAAAATCATCAACATGGTTTGTTCCTTAAATGTATTAGAGGTAATCTTTTCCGTAAGATGAAAACAAACGTCCAACAAGAAACCCTGTGAATATACGGATGTGCCGGAAATTTTCCCCCAAAGACAAAACTGAAATCTTGGGGCAACGGATATAATTTTTTTGTTATGTGATTAAATTAAGGCAAACTAAAATAAACATAAGTGTAATTCTAATTTTACTTCATTGCATAAAAATGTTTCTTACAAAGTCTTACACTAAAACTACGGACAAAAATCTTTACTTTCTTTCAACTAAACATTTCACCAAATCGTTGGAGGAGCGCCATAGTTTTCAGAAACAAACGAAAAGAAAATGGCGGGAAATTCTTGTTAGGGACGCGCGCGTACATTCTCAAAAATATTACCTTCTTTAAGCTAATCTATAGTTTGAGTAAAAATAAAGTTATCCATGTTATCTTACTATCCGGAATATCTGCTAAGGTATTTTTTTTCTCGTATCTAGTGAAAGTATGGGAAACACAAGTGTTTTAATTTATGTTAAAATACCAACTTAAAATAACAAATTAAATGATGATACGAGCGGAGATAGAAGCAATGATTCAAAAATGGATCTGTTAAATGAAATCCTGAATTGTTTATTTTTTTCACACCAATTGCAGAGATAGTTTATCGGGTACACGTAAACACGAAATTGGCATACTTTTATGGATAAGATATTGAAGTTTTCTATAAAAGCCGGAGTAATACGACAAAGGACTTACATCCGAAAAGTAAACAAATTTTCCCTTTTTTTACGGTTTATAATTTACATATTTTCAATAAATTGTTTCTTTAGAAAATAGATATCTGAACAGACATAATTATATATAATGCTTCTGAAAAAAAAATAGCAAAACAGTTACTGTTCATCATCACGCTGCCCTAATTGTGAGCAATTCTACAATTGGTTTCGGCTTCATTAAATCCTTTACTGATGGAAGAACAATTTTAAAAAAGTACGCAGCTCACACTAGTTTACGCTGTTATTTTTCTCTAACCATTGTGAGGTTTTGTCTTCTATACAGATAACAAGATTTTGAATTCTTTCCTTTTTTTCTGCAGTTAGAAGCAGCCGATGGCCAACTGAGAGCATGTGAAAAAATAATCCACAGTTTATACAATGAAAACTCGCAGTTGAACAAGACAATATCAAGTATGGATGACAAATTGAGGCATGCAACAAGGTCACAGGAAAAACTCCAGAGAAAAAAACTTTTGCTTCAACGTCTTGTGGATAAACTGAGCGGACATCTCGGAAAAGATCTTTTACAGCAATATTATCTTGTGTTGGAGCTTGATAAAGATATTGTTAGTTAGCTCTTTTCCGTGCTTTTTCTGAAGATATAAATTTCAGATAATAATTGCTCACATTCTAACTATTCACTTTTATCCTCTACATATTGTTTTCTGTTTAACGTTCATTTAGATTGTAAACACACTGAAGATCAAACGACAAGCATCAGTACGCCTTTATCATTTCTTTGATCTTATATCTTATACTACAACCTCCAGTCCCCACCATTTCTAGGATTTTTTTACTAGTTTTTCTCACTGCCCAACTCACTTTTGCCTCTCAAATGGATAAAGTAACCTAAACAAAATGAATACAACTGATCCCAAGAGACACAAAAGACAATAGACATAGCGGCAATATTGGTCTTCCAAACAAAATAAAAAGTCAAAATTATTTTATTAAGAATTCACCAACATGGCCTCCGCGACGTCGTGTGAAAACCAGCTAATTTTAACTCTAAATAATTTTAATTATTAAATTTTCAATCTCGATTATTGCGTTTCTAGCGTCCTGATTGGTTCACTCAATCTCGGTTATCAGCTCATATACCTAATGACCATGTATGGAAACTACCTGTGTAAAGTTTCGCCAAGCTAAAAAATGTCAGATTAAAGTTTTGTTGTTATTTTCAAGTATCGAAGGACATGGAATTTTAATAAAACAATTATTCCATTCGCGTTTGTTGGATATATAGAGGATATTGCATAGGCGCGCGGAGATACGGATTTTATCTTCGAGTGTTGAAAAAATATCTCACAAGTGAGCGTAGCGAAGAAGCGCGAATGGAATAATTGTTAATTATTTCTTTTGTTTGTGACACTATAACATGGCCGCTGTGTCCATTGTCTTTTGGAACTGTGTAAAATCCAAGAATACTTGTTCAAAATTACTTTTTCGCTTTTTATCTATAATTAAGTTCCAGATTAATCACATTTCAAATGCCTCAAACAATTTGCGCAAGCTCCATGTTGCTAATCCGTTAAAGGAATTACACTCCATTTCAGTAATTTAACTCTTAAGTTTTTTTATTCATGTTTATTCTCCATGATGTATAACTGCTCACTTCTTTTTTTGAAGACTCCCTTTTTATTGAGATTCAAGATATTATTACTATAATTATATAATGCAACAAATTGTAAATGCAATCTTACAATTGTTGTTGACCAAAGTCAAATTTATAATAATCATGATTTCTAGAAAGTGCTTTTAGATACACTGATTAAATTTAGGAGTTAGAAAAGCGCGTAGTGCCGTAGTAGCCTAGCCAATTAGAAAGCGCAAAGTATAGAGTGTTAAAAATTCAAATTAAGCACATAACCAAACTTGCTTTGGTGTTAGTAGTAATGAAGGAATATGCTGGCTACATATTGAGTATTACAACTGTTCTCTCACTGGTGTGTGGTGTAAATAATTGTAAATATATATATATACACACTGTCAAAAAAATTATTGCAGCAGCTGATGTAATTTGTACGAATAACGAATAATAATATGATTTTTAGTAAAATCTGACTTGTTGTCTTATTATGGTTACCGAAAAGTTTGCAAGTAAAAGTGTAACATCACTTTATTTTACCGGACGGGATCCTGAATCATTAAGATAGGTCCGGACGTGTGTAGTCCCTAGTAGAAGTAAGATGTATAGCATCCTTGGAAATTTAATATAAAAAATCGTGCGGAGAGTGCTCTCTTCCAAATAATGGAAGTCTCTCTCTGGGCTTTCATGCTGCAAAAACATTATCGTAGCAGAATAGCCATGCCCGTTTGATAGGAACTAGATAAATGCAAAAACAGGCACCTCTGCTAATTTGGCTTCTTGTCCAGAAACTGTTTGCTAATCAACAAAAGCAACTTTTTTTTGCTTTTGTTGCCTAAAATCACTATTTTGAAAATTAGTTGAAGTATGGTAAGTATTGCTATGTGATTAACCTTTATGTGACACCTATATACCATTCTCAGAGTTCTGGGTTTTCTCGTGGCAGAATGATAGTCTTTTAAAGTAAAAAAGTAACAGTATAAGGTACCTTAAAAGTAACTCAAAAGTAACCTAAAAGGTACCTTAAAAGTAACTTAAAAGGTATCTTAAAATAACTTAAAAGGTACCTTAAAAGTAACGTAAAAGGTACCTTAAAAGGTACTCAAAAGGTTCCTAAAAAAACTTTAAAGGTACCTTAAAAGTAACCTAGCATTTATTCCTTGAAATATCGCTACTTTCTGAACTTTCCAAAGCATGGACGACTACCTTTACATCAGGCACAAACTAAAATATTTTAAAGCAAAGAGGCAGACAGTGTTGAGCGAATGAGTCTTTGAGTCATCTTAGACTGGACATCAGCGAGCTTTAGCACCCGGCGCCGAGAGATCATGCAACCGGAACTAAACTGTCAGCAGATGTCGCTAAACTGAACACGTCACACGGTCGTGGCAATCTTCACGGACGCCTACAAGTCGGTTTTTGCGTCCGTGTAGATCTGTCAGAACTCCGAGGGGTTTTTTTTATCAAAAGATAGTTTTAGTTACCGGAGTAACTTAAAACACCGAACAAACTGCCAATAAATCTAAGTAAGTTACTATTGATTACTTTTGCACTGACTTCTATTACTAATTTTAGAATTTAAATGGTATTTACGACTGGGCTCGCTTAGTTTTTGCGCTATTTTAGTCCGCGTTTTTGCGTCCGTCATTGTAATACGCGGGCGCTGCTTAAGTTAAAAATATGCATCAAAAACGCTGTTCTCGATTCAGTACACTCACGGAAAATAGTCTTCCGTAGTAAAGAAATATTCCGGGGCTTAAGATCTCTTTTGATTCGTCGAGGGTTATCTCCAAAAAGACAACGCTGGCACTCATTTGCTGACCCCAGAGGATCCGGAAGTGGAGTAACGTTCCCATTTCCCAGCTTAATTGTTTCCTTTGAATGACCTAATCCCAGTACGAGCCAGGTGGCCCATGGAGCCGGCGCTTATCTCCGGTTTCTGTAGTGTTAAGCGGATGAGAGTCTATGACTCCCCCTGGACGGAACACTAACCCATCGCAGGTTAGCTCCCAGCAGACAATGGTACTCATTTACTTACCTCAGAGGGGTAGCTGAGTTGGCTTAGACGGAAAAGTAAGCCACACAAAATTTTCGAATCTCGGCAAACTGCCGGCATCGAACTGGGGACCTTGTGGTCTTCTCAACTGCACCAGCCACGTCCGCCCAACAATGATATATGATAACATATTGTTCAGTTACCACTTTCTAAGAGTGAAATATATCAACTGCTTTTTTCAGAAGCCTCTAACAAATTTTAAAGAAGCTAATGCCAATGTTCAGTGGGATTAAATACGAAGCTACATAAGACAAACTCAAGAGCTTAGAGGGTGAAGCTTTATTTATCAATCTAAAATATCCTGCAGCAGCAAATACATTTTTTTAATCTCACACTATAATTTTTTAAAAAGCATGCCTATATGCAAAAATTCCTGAATAAATTAAAGACTCTACTGCAAAAATATCTCATTTTTGAATTAACTTAAAATGTCTTATTATAAATTACTTTTCACATTTTTATACACCGCAAACTTCAATACCATCACCGCTATATCATATTTCTTATCTTATAAATCACACAATAGAAAACATAACAATTAAAACTTTCTTCAGATTGTACTGTAAATAATACTAAATTTTAAGAAATAAATTTTAAGTGTTTAAAGCAAATAAATTAAGCATATTTTTAACATTAGGAGAAAAATACGTTCTACAAGAACCACTTAAAAAGGAGTTATTCGTTTTTTAAAATGGAAAAAACTTTATTTGTTGAACTCTTCATTCTAAGAAAAAACAAATGCTATTATAAACTTGACAATACCAAATTGGTCCTTTAAAGAACATAAAAAGGAACAAAAGTAATTTGAAATAAAAAGGTTAAGAGCAAGCAGTAAAGATGAAAATAAATAAAAAAAGTTATCTTTGCAGCTTAAATAGAAAGTTGCAGAGTTAACCTTGAGTTTTTAACTCAACAAGCATCACCAATAACCCAACGATGCGGAGCAAGTCGCCTACGCATGCGCACTACACTAGAATCTATTAGAGCTCCATTATGCTTGTCGCGTGCATCAGCATCAACTTTCTGCTTCGTTAATCTCAGCAACCCAATGTTCCGCGCTGTGGCATCCAGAGATTCCTGAAGACCCTCTCCACCGCGAACAATTTCCGAAGCTTCAGGGAGCTGGTTACCAGGGTGACGTTGATGCACCCTTACCATTGGACGGTCCAGCCGTTCGCGGGTAGTGAGATCAGAATAGGAAACAGGGCCCTATGAAATGCAAATTATACCTTATAAACATGATATAATTGGAGGATAATTCAAATACATAAATCAATGAGTAGTACGCTGTTGAGGACTATCTACGACAAAAATCCGTTGAAATCTGTAATTACTTGTAGAGAGTTTTATTACTTCAAATTTAAAAGAGACTGACTAAGAAGAAGAAGTTTTTGTCGCACTTAGATAGGTTTTCAGTTTTACTCCAGTAATAACTTCTGAAATACATTAATTTTACGTTTTTTTTAATATTTTATACCATTCTTGTCGATTTAGCGGAAGTTCTCAAAGCTCTTTTTATTATTATATTATTAACAAGAACAATTTTAGTGTTTTTTTAAATTATTTTGATGTCATGAAATTTTGTAATACAAAATGTAATAAAGATTGTTATTATATAAATATTATTATTATTAATCATCATTATCGTTATTATTATCATATTATTATTATCATTATTTAGCAATTAATGAATGAGACTGAATGGGATATGAAGAATTAGGCGGATCGAAGAAGGTGTTATCCACCGAGGCCGAGATCGTAACGGTGCCTTAAGCTGCGAAAACGCTGCATTTTTGACGTCATTTCCTCGTTAAAGTCAAAATTCTTCCAAATTTGGTCATCAGTAACTGGTTATGGTGAATTAAACGTGTGTTCTTAGCCAATCGGAATCGGGGAAATATTTTGAATGAATAATAAGTAGAATTAAGCACAGTGTTTTTTCATGGATAGAAAGATCCAGATATCAGACTTCCAGCACCTTTCTAAGGATATGTACTGATCCGAGAAGTGCCGAATTTTGTATTGTTCTTGTTCGGTCCATATAATTCCTAGTTGTTCCAATTAATCTCCTGTGATGGATGCACGGTTTGGATGGTCCCACAATAGTCTTACTTCTTCATTTTTTTCTACGCTTTTGAAGGAGTGTTCATACCATTTGCCACTGCACTCGACTTCATATTCTTTGCACAAATCCCAATGTACGACCCGCCTAACAACATCGCGTACATCTCTTTATATATTCTGTCTGCAAAATCTTGGAGCAACTACACGACATACAGTATGCTGCATGGTTTCATCGTGACTTCTATACATTCTACATTTAGATGATATATTTTGGTTTTCGAATTTCGCTTTTAAGGTTTGTGTTCTTTGTACATTTCTGTCTCCTTCTTCAGTTCACCAGTTTTTATCCACTTTTAGTAAACACCAGATAGGTCATTTGTCTCTCTCATGAACTGCCCGTGCAGTTACTGGCCAGATCAGTCCACAGTTATTTTTACATCATCCTTTCTCTATAATCCTTTGGTATTACAAGTTCATCGTGCCATTTTTCCTTCTCCATGCAGCTTTCAAGAAACGTTTCTGGCTCTGGCTGATGTGGACATTGAATGATGATTCTTTCTCCAGTATTTATGGCATTCTCGACACTAAAACGTCCACGACCTCCTTATTTTCTTATTATCTCCATGAGATAATGATAATAATAACAATAATAATTATTACTATTATTATTATTATCATTATCATTATCATCATCATTTTATTTTATTATTAGCATCATCATAATTATCATTACTATCATCTTAATTATTACTAGTATTATCATCATCATCATTATTATCATCATAATCATCATTACTATTATTATCATCATCATTATTATCATCATCATCATCATCATTATTATTATCATCATCATCATTATCGTTATTATTATTATCATCATCATTATTATTATCATCATCATCATCATCATCATCATCATTATTATCATCATTATTATTATCATCATTATTATTATCATCATCATCATTATTATCATTATCATTATTATTGTTATAATCATCATCATTATTATTATAATCATCATCATCATTATTATTATTATTATTATCATAATTATTATCATCATCATCATTATCATCATCATCATCATCATTATTATTATTATTATTATTATTT
>JAOTRI020120317.1:0-12215 GCA_028564885.2 Zoanthus sanctaehelenae
GCTTACTCGTCAGGAGACTCACGTCTCACGAAACAGGCTTGTCGAGATGAAACTGTAGTTGTTGTTTTTTCACCTTTATAAAGTGCCGAAACAAATTTGATTGTTTAATGTTTGAAATGCTTTAAATATATTAAGAAATTCAAACCTATTCTGAATGTGCAAACGGCTCTATAAGTGGGAAACTTTTTGTTTAACCTGTAAATTATTTTCTCTTATTGCTTGTTTTAGTGTTTATAGAATTTATTTTTTATACATTTTATGAATTGATAATGATGTTATGTTAACGTCAACGTCGATTTTAGCTTTTTATCGTTTTTAACTTTTTAAATCTTACAATGTTATGAAGAAACGTTTTGTCGCAAGTTTTTATCGTCAAATGTAATTTCTAAGTCACTTCTTCTACGGATATTTTTTATTGTCATTCTAATTCTACTTTTAATGCATTTTCATTTACAATTTAAATGTTATAGACGTAACAGATATTATGCACAAAAATCAGATATCAAAGTTTTTATCTTTTTATCAATAGTTCTTGTTGGCCTATTATTGTTTTTTATACGAGTTTAAGATTTACGTTTAAACGAGTTTTCAGCTTGCGATACATATTTGTTCCTGAAAGTTAAAGGCAACAGAAATAAGATTAGTTTTACATTGTACTTTAAAAAATAACCATCTACCGTTTACCTTTTTTTAAAAAAAAAATTCTGCTTGAATTTTTTTTCTTAAACCGGGTTAAATTTAAACAACCTTTAAACAACTGGGGTCTTCCTCTGAAGTCCTGTTTTGAAGTCAATATATATAGCTGCCATTTTGCTCAAATGCCGAACTGCTCTTTCCATTTCATTCCATGTCATTTTATCACACCCGATATATTTAAGGTAGATAATATCGTGATGAGAGGCATAAAAAATAAGTGTCTTTTAACGTTGTACTAATAAAAATATTAGGAGTAACTACATGTGACCAACACTAACTTAAACTTTGTTATTTTTTCAGATTATTCCCATTGAGTCCAGTATGGCTGAGAACAGGCCCCGTTTTCCAATTTACCTTCGTATTGCCATTGGAAAAGTGTCTGTAATTCTTGGTTGCTTTGGTATTCTAGGCTATATGATTTACGGAAACTATGTTCCACAGATTATAACAGACGTACTTCCTCCAGGTCCCTTGTCCTTCACACTCCGGTGTACAATTTTTATTGGAATATTTTTCACATATCCTTTACAATTATTCCCTGTCATTCAGATAGTTGAAGGATTCCTCTTTGATAGGCAACCGGGAGGAAAAGCTAAATTCCAGGAATTGCTAGAGTCTAATGAGACAGACCAGCATCTTAAAAATAATGACTGTCATCACCATTATGATGCCATTAACAATACCAATACACTTGCATCGGCACAGTCTTTATCAACAAGTTTGTTTCCTGCTGCCGTTAATGACCCTGATTCTGAGAAAGAGGAATTGCTCTCTAATGGATCAAGTACGGACAAGTTAGCACCAATGTATGTTGATACAGGCTCTAAATGTTTGTGTAAGGTGAGAGGAATCTAGTCCTAGAAATCAGAATCGTACTAATTTCTATACATTTTAGGCTATACTAACATTGTGCGATTGATCAGCGATCAGACCTTAAAAAATGTGGCCGTGGTTAGAAATCAAAAGTTTTTGATCGGGGATCACTGGGCCGAATTAGGAATTAGGGGCAGTTGGGGTAAAGCTCAGTATGTTTTTCTAGGATCAGGGATCAAAAGGGTTGGATCGGGAATCAATCAATGAGACCGGATCAGGAATCAGGGACATTTCGAATAAAGCTCAGTATGTTGTTCCAAGGATCAGGGATCAAAAGGGTTGGATCGGGGATCACTGGACCGAATCAGGAATCAGGGGCATTTGGGGTAAAGCTCAGTATGTTGTTTCAAGGATCACGGATCAAAAGGGTTGGATCGGGGATCAATGAGACCGGGTCAAGAATCAGGGGCACTTGTAGACAGGATCAAAATGTCCCGAGAACCAGGGATCAAAAGTGTTGAATCGGAGATCAGTGGGACTGGATCAGGAATCAGGGGCACTTGGGATTAGGATCAAAATGTTGTCCCAGGGATTAGGAATCAAAAATCTAGAAAGGTTGGAGTCAGGGATTAAAATTTTCTCAATTATTTAGGGATCAGCGGGAAAAAATATACATGCTACGAGCGCGTGGCATTTAGTCACTTAGCTTTTCATTTTTCAAAGAATTTTCAAAAACCTTTCAGTATGGTTTTGGCTGAAAAATTTTATCGTATTTTAGGGCTTAGATTGAATTCAGTAATTATATTTTAAAGTTGTCAAGGAAACGTCTTCAAACCAAGAACATTTACCTACTTACACCCGACAACCACATTTATTTATTTTTTTCGTCTTATTCTGCTGTCAAGCTCTAGAGCTTTTTTAGATAATTTCAAGATTTTAGTGTTGAAGTCACCCCTGGTGCAGAGTCTGGAAGCGAAGTATTTTGTGAATATGGAGTACTTTGTGTACAAGGAATCTAAAATTAAATTGTTTCGTAAATTTTTAGTATATTTTTAAATCATTTTTCTAGTTTAATTTGTTATAATATTTTCTTAAATTTCTTCAAGATACTAACAATCTTGTAAGAGATACTCAAAAATTCGAGTTGGAATAAAGTTTATACGTATTTATTCTGTTTTAAATGTATCATGCAACAATTATTTAATTTTCAACCTTGAATATTGAGTTTCTAGCTCAATCTCGATTATCAGCTCATATAGTCAATGACCATACATGGAAACTAAATAAAAATGTCGGTTATCAATTTATTTAGTTTTTTGTCATTTTCAAGTATCGAAGGTTTCGAATAGCTCATAAAATTTAATAAAACAATTATTCCCTTCTCGTTTGTTGGATATGGGATCATTATAGCCAGTTTAGTAATAAATATGTAAATTATACACCGTATAAAAGAAAGAAAACTTACATTTCGGACGTTAGGAAAAAGCAACAAAGGTGGGTTTATATAGGCAGAGAGAAGAGAAACTAGCCAATAGAAACACGGTAGCTATGGAAATTAAAAACAACAAACAATGAGACAAAACTTAAAAATGAATAAATTAGAAAAAAAGTGAGGCGTTCATTCATCCCATTAGGATTAAGTGTACCCAGTCGGTGAATGTGTTGCATCTCTTTAGTTTTGCGGCAATAGTTGTCACCGCTAACCAAAGATAAGCAAAAAACGATAAAATCCGAGATAGAGTTGTTAAAGCAATTAAACTGCCGAGAAACTGGTTTAGTTGAATCTTTGTTGTGAACATCATACAGATAACGGCGGCCAGCTTCACCATTGTACAAAAGATTACAGCGAGAACATTTGATGCAATAAACAACATTAGGAGTAATACAATCAAAGTGATCAGTTATATTAAGTGATGATTTGGGACCAGTGATGTGAGTGTGAGAGACAATATAGGGACAAGTACAACCAATAGGACTGGAACATTGACACGTGCCAGGTTCTTTGACAGAATGAAAAGCGCCTTTAACTGAAAAAGAGCGAAGGTTTCGGTCACGCTTGAAAAAGAAAAGAGGGCGTTCATTAAAAATATTAGAAGTGTTAGAATGGGATTCTAGCAAGGAAAAATTGCGGTTAATAAAAGGCTTAATATGATTGTTAAAAGGATGATGGGTAATAGAATGCGATTACTAGAAGTACTAGTATTAGGAGCGAGAGCGGTAGCGCGATCAATAGTAGATACTTTACGGATGGCATTATCAATAACATGGGCCGGGTTTTTTACGGTTGAGAAAAAAAGAGTGCATCTCAGAACATTTGTTAGAAAAATCAACATCATCATTACACAAACGGAAGAGACGAAGAAACTGCGAAAATGGAATTGTGTTTAAAGGATGCTTTGGATGAGAGGAAGAATAAAGTAAATAACAATGAGAATCAGAAGGTTTATAGTGGACAGTGGTGCTAAGATGATCGTCAGTGATACTGACTGAGATGTCCAGAAAGGTGACAGACTTATCGCTAATTTCCCAAGTAAATTCTAAGGCAGGGTGAAAAGAATTAACGTAAGAAATGAATGAATTTAACTCAACACGAGAACAAGAAGTGGCGCTAATACAGTCGTCAATATAACGGCCAAAAAGCTCAGGTTTCGGTCCGGTATATTGTTGAAATATAAGATGCTCGATATGCCCAACAATTAAAGTAGCGTAACTAGGGCCCATCTTAGTACCCATACCAACACCATTTATCTGCTTGAAATATCGATTACCGAATGAAAAACAATTGGGAGTAAGAACAAGTTCAGCTAGGCGTAAAAGAGTGGGAGTACTAGGTTCTAAAACAGGAAAAAGGTCCGAGGTGCGAGGTCTCTTAGCATTAGGGATAACAGTATACAGAGATTTGACATCCATGGTAAATAAAAACTTAGCGATAATAATTAAAAATAGTGAGGGCATGATTAGTGCCGTCAATGTAAGTGGGTAGGGATTTAACTATAGGCAACCTGACGGAATCTAAATAGCTTGAAATGAGTTCAGTAGGACAACTGCAAGTAGAAACTATAGGACGATCAGATTTGTTAATTTTGTGAATTTTAGGGAGAAAGTAAATGTGTGATGTACGGGGTGTGGTGACAATAAGGTTCTTAGCTGTGGGAAGCAAGGAACCGTCGCGATCGGAAATAAAAGACTTGACGGTGGCCTTAAGTAAATTGTTATTGTCAAGTATTGTAGGTAGCGAGATCTTTATCAACTTCGGAATAGAAATTAATGTCGGAGAGTTGACAAAAAGCCTTCTGCTTGCATGTATAAATCGGAACGCCATGCTTCTCCATGCTTCTTTGTGTTTGCTGATCTTAAGATGACCTCTCCCCCTGCCGTTGACTGAATATTTATGCTCCCTTTTCCTGGACACTATTATAGTAGCAGTTGGAGCGTGGTATCTCAGACAAAAGGGAATATCTACATAAATCATTAAATGCTTCTCCACTATACGCAGAAGTGTTTTAACCTTTTTTTTTATAATGTTAAGTTTCTTTATTCGTTTTATTCTATTTCTCACGAAAGACTTCACAACTTACTTAAAAACAAACTATGTGTGCTTAAACTTAATAAGTAAAATCCCACCGTTTTTGTTTGTAATTTAAATACCTACATTATAGTATAACCACTGGGCGCCTTTGGCGATTTAGAGAACGAAATTAAAATGTGAACATACTCAAAGTTTGCTTAAATATGTGTAAACGTTATTAGTATATAACACGCATCCTGCATTCTGGTTGGCTACTCTACTAGAAGTCTGGGATATCAAATAAAAGCAAAAGATTTTGCAGTTTGTGATAGCCAACCAGTTGTGAAAAAATAATGGATCAAAATAGAAATGAATTAAATGAGAAATGAGCCTTGCTATTGAACAATTGTAAGGCAAACATGCTGGAATATCGTTCAACTTCACCTGCACTTTCAAATTTTGGACACTGAACAGCTAATGTCTAGATCTGTAGGACACCCTACCCCAACTTCTTCTTATCCTTTTTCTCTCCAATACTTTTTATTTCAGATTTCTAAAGCTAGTAAGTGCTGCTAAAGATAATTTGTTTTCGTGATTTTAAAACATTTTAAAAGATATTTCTCAGACAAATTATTTTCTGATTTTAGAATTCCCGGACATGGAAGCGAAATGTTCTAAGAATGTGGTTGGTCATTCTTACTGCTGCCGTCGCTGTAGTTTTCAGGGACCAATTTGCATATATTTCCGCATTGAATGGGTCTGTTGGTAGCGCTGTTTTGGCGTACATACTACCCGCTGCTATACACTTGGCATTCACAAGGCACAAGATCAGCATCGTCTTTATAGGAAAAGACATTTTTCTCATTGTGCTTGGTATTGTTGGAGGGATTGTGGGAGTAGTAATTACCGTCGAGCAAATGGTCAATCAGTTTGCATCTTGACAACTGGAAACTGGAATTGCTGCTTTTTCTAAGTTTGTGTGGCAAGGCCTCAACTTTGTTTTTTACATAAAATTAAAACTGGGTCTTTTAAATGTTCTAATCGTGACCATTTTTTAAGCTAGATAGAATATATATTAAACTAACAATTCACGGGCCTGCTGAGGATGACCTGAGAGGGTTAAACCAATCTAAACCGATCTAGTATAAGCCTACAAATACGCATTCTGCTTTCTGATTGGTTAATCTAGTACCGGTCTATTTGTCATAGCTTAATGGTAGAGAAACGATGGAGGATCCCGCATAGGGAAGAATTGCCGGTCATTGACGTCACGCATTGATTTGGCATTAAGTTTGCATATCATTATTCGGTCTTTGCACCTCTTGGTTACAAGCAATTTATAAGAAAAATGGCGTAAAATCCAATTTCTGGTATTTGCATTCGTATTTTTTCTTGATTACACACGCGCTAGACTGGAGCCAAAATGCTGCACATATAGCACCATGTGTATATATTATGTTTCTAAAAAACTGATAGGCAATAAACGAGTTGTAGAGGGGTGCATTTCGTTGTTTTTAAACTTGAAGCATGGTTTCCTTGTCGCTTATGTATGAAAACAAGACGTTTTTCGACCAACGCTGCAATTAATCTTATTTTAATTTTGTTTTGACTACTTAACAACTCTACAAAATATGGGATTTATAGCTCCATAGCTAGCTAAATCCTTATACGAGCCTCGTGGCCAATGGGGCCGGCGCTTATCTCCGGTTTCTGTAGTGTTAAGCGGATGAGAGTCTTTGACTCCCCCTGGATGGGACACTAATCCATCGCAGGTTTGTTCCCAGCAGACGCTGGTACTCATTTACCTACCCCGGAAGTATATGGAAAAGGTCACACAAGTTTTCACAAAATTTTGTGACTGCAAAGCAGAGATGTTACCAACTGCGCCAGCCATGTTCGCCCATAAAGCATTAAAATTGCCATTAAAATTTACATGAAATGAAGCTCCTTAGGGTGTAAAAGCGAATGTGGTAAACCTACGAACTTGTTACCGATATGATTTTATATGCTCAACCCCACTTTTTACAAATATGATTCTTTATAAAGATCAGTTTTCTTTACTGCAGGGTTCGGCTGTAGGCTTATTCCTAAGACTAAGAGCTTCTCTTATTAAGGAATTTTTTTTCCAGCCGTTACGGACTTGGAGAACCTACAACCACATCAGAGATTTCTCTTGTCAATAAGAACGGTGCACCTAAAGGACGAAAATTGAGTAGAGCCAGTCAAGTATCTTACAGGGATGGGGACGTGTATTACCTTGACAAGGACGGAAAACAGGTACAAGGCGAGTCAGGCCGGCACGAAGAGATTGGGACAGATAACCTGATGTTGACAACCTTTCAACCAGACCCCAATATGAGGGCCTCGGCCAACAGCGAAGAGACTGGGCATATGAATAAAACGAATGTTTTCAAACTGGGTAATGGCACATTGAGTAAAGATCAGATGTAAGTAAATATGTTTTGATTTCTATCTGTTATCTTGTTACCTTTTATTCCTTGACAATACTTTAAGCGCAACAACAATGATTGGTCTACATGCACAGAAAGTAAAACATTTTGTGGGGTGTTAAAATTTGTAATTTCAATCGTTAAATTTTTCATTGTGATCAGGATAATTTGTAAACAATAAGTTTAACTTTGTTATTCTAAATTATGGTTAAACGTTGTTCCTTTTTTACCTGGGTTCAGTTGTTCAAAAGCCGATTAGCACTAACCCGGGGTTAAATGGTTAACCTACGATCTTGTTTCCAATCTTACAAGGAGAGATTTTAGCTGTAATTTTGGGATTAACAAGACTTTTCGTAGAAACATCCAAACGGTATTCATAAATAACTGTTTACCTTTTCTTAAAGAAAAAAGTCCAGTTTAAATTTTTGCTTAACCCAGGGTTAAATTTTAAAACCAGCTTTTGAACAACTGGGCCCTGATATCTAATCTGTTTCTCATAAAACGTTGAATATATAATAACGTAAGTTAACATAACACTTGTAACGAATTTTTTCGAAAAAAAGTAGATTATTATCTAACTATACTTTTATTATCAAAATGGTTGTAATTTAAAAATGGAATCGTAAAATAAATCAGTTTACTCAACAACTCAAGTTTTTAATAAAACGTTTCTGGTACAATGAGATGTTTGACTCTGAATGATTAGATATTTTATTTTCCTGGTTTAAAATCGTGTTTACTAGTATACTACAGTAAAATTGTTGTGTTTGTTGGTAGTGCTATCTCTGACTTGTTCTCTTTATCTTCTTCTTCTATCCGGTGTGTTTGGCTTGTAGTGTAAACTACAAGCTTCCTAAATATCTGATGAGGAGCGATCATCCAATTGATAGCCTGTACGTATATATACACTATAAATATATCTATACCCTGTGACTTGTGGCGGATTTTATACTCTGTTTTTCTTAGATAAAAACTGATAAATGATCAATGACGATGTTAAAATAATATGATAAGTGAAATGGAAACGATGGCAGGAAATATTCTTTAATTTTGTTTTTCGCTTAATAGAAGCAAGAAATAAGAAACCCACCCCAATTTTTTCCAGCCGATGCCATTTACGACACTCGTACAAGGTGACTTGTGAAGATGTATACGTTTAGAGGAGGTCAAATTTTGAGAGTGTATCAATTCCATTCAAAACTAAACGATTTGTGTGATTGTTTTTGGACCGCTGATACAGGCAATATTTGATAAAACAGTTTCTTAGTGGTAAATCAGATTGTTTCCATTTTCATTATCATTTTATATTTCAAACTCAACCTAAAAGTCAATAAACACATATATGGTTATGTAAAACAAGCGAAGGAGGTGAGAAATGAAGCCAGGTGACATTTTGCATATTTTGTAGTGAGAAGGAGGAAACGGGGAACTCAGATGTTGCTTATTGGACAATTCGTGAACGTGAAACAATTGTGTCACCTCTGTAAGTAACGTTGCCAAGTCGAGATGTCTCAACCTTAATAACCTTAATAATGACGAGATAAACTTGAGTGTATGTTCTAATCATCCTGTTCAAATTCACAATCAAATTTTAAAAAGTCGTCACTATGACTTTTCGATCGCAACCTTTGGTCTTCATCTGTCAATTGACGATCCGTGTGCCTGTATACAAGTTACCTGGTCTGCAAATCCTATATAAAGTGTATTGTCTATATAAAGTGTTGAAAACGAGATTGCAATGAGGCGTATGCGAAAAAAACTAGATTCAACACTAATGCCAAAATTAAACCCCACAAGATGAACCCAAACATGATTCAAAATTTAGCAGTTTTTAACCATTTCATGTAAATGAGTCATAATTTTCGGAATGTAAAACACATTCGTTCTAGACACGATGAGGAATAATGGCATAAAAGAGGAATAAAAGAAGCCATCTTTTCTTGTAACGCGTTTAGACGCACTTCCTTAACAGTTTCGCTTCCAGTTGTCCCATGAAAGTACTTGGGATCGAGTCCTGAAGGTCTTCAACTCCAGGTAACTTGTAAGTAGGTGACACACGTCATCACCAATGATAGCCTCATGAAGACGGAAGGTTTGTGTCGAGATGTCGTGTCTTTAAATCTTACAATACCTACAACAACAGATCTAAATTTTAAAATTGTGTTTGATGCGAATAAACAATTCAAGCTAAACCATAATATAACTTTTTTAAAAAAACATTACAAATTATTAAAAACGCAAATTAAAAATCCAAGATATTTATCTATATTTACGTAAAAAATTAAGAATGTTTCTAGACTTGGTATAAAAGCGTGTTCCCGTTTACCTTTTAATGTAAATTCTTTATCTGCGTCAGGTTAATGTAATACTTGCTACACGCAGAAATCTCAGTTTCTTTGCTGATATTAGTGTTATATACAGATACGAGTTAAGGTTTTCGTGCATTGATAAAATATTTTACATCACTTCAATTCCTAGCTCGAGAAATTTGTATGTCCATCGCAAAAAAGATTCATAAAGCATACCATCCAGATGTTATGAAATTCAAAGTCAAGTATATATAGCATAAACGTATACTTTTGGCTAATATGATTGAAGATTATGGCTTTGTTGGTAGTGACTTTACTATTTGAAACCACCTTATAATATTAATAGCCAGCTGTTTTAAGGCTTTCTGGTGATAGATTTATAGGGTAAAGCCCGCTACCAACGCGTGGTTATTGATGCAAAGTTTCCCATTATCTGCATTATTGTGGCCCCAAATGTTCTTGAATATTCGTGACTCCACGTTGTGCACATTTCAGTTGTATAAACTATTTTCAAGGGATTTTGCTTTGTTTTCCTCTCACGGGAATAGTTGAGTAAATTAGTATAATCAGCAAAGGAAGAATAAATGCTTTAAACCATTGCAGCAAACATGCGAGTCTATTTAATTTGTATTTAGTTGGTAAAATTTCTGTTTAATTGTATTAAAATGTTTAGACTCTTAGTTTCTTCTTTTTTGACTCTAGATCTGCTTAGATTGGATGCAACGATTTCTTTTCTTTTTAAAATTTCTTGATCTTGCATAAAAACACGTTTGTCTTCATGTTTAAGCATTTTGATCTTTTAGTTTCAGATTATGTCTCTAAATACTAGTTCAATTCGTTTCCAGTATATTTAATATTGCGTTCACGTTCAAAGCAAACTTTAACACTGATTTTATTTCTCCAAACAGGGTATAGATGAAACCGAGCCAATGGGAACAATAATTATTTATCACATCAAAATAAATTCTAAATTTCTTTAAGGGCTGTTTTCGTTTTAGGAAAACTGAAAAAATGAAAATTCCTTAAAAGTTAGCGAAAGTACAATAATCTTGTCATACGTGTAATCATTACAAATATGTACGTCTAAAAGACAATTCTAGTTTTCTAGCAGAAATGAAATGCTTACAACTTTCCCTGTAAAATGTGGTTTTCTTTGTTATATATATTGCAAACATTCATTGTTCCCATTTAAAAATAATATTTCAAATACTATTTCAAATGTTTTTTGCTAGGTAGACTTTATTAGTTAAATAAGTATAGACAATTCATTTATCTTCGAAAGATGGTTGTGGTTCGCAGATGGAAGAAGGATTCTTGCAAACTGTATCTAAAATTCAAGGTATCAGCCCACCAAGTAGATATTGTAATTTAAAAATAGACATGAAAGTATAATATAAACTTCGTGAAGATCCACCACAGTTGCTGGTTGCAATATTCAACGTGCAAATACTCTCTCTTCCGTGGAAAGCATTAAAACTATAGAGCAGTCTATGACTGCATGTGGGTAGATCATGAGATAGAATTGAATTGAGTTTTTGCATAAAGAGAAAGTGATCAAATGAAATAAAAGCGAAGAATAAATGGCAGGTTTTACTTTGTCGTACATGATGCAATGTTATGAAATATTGAAAGTTTAATTTATCAATTAGCAGCTATTAGGTGTATAGTTGGTTACTTTATGGTGAAACTAGACTGAAAACAATAATAAATGTGAATAAAAAAGCAAAGCTTTTGATTGTAAAACTTGAGCAACCAGTGGAACAATGAGGTCATTTTAAATTTTTTAATAACTTTCACTTATTTTTAAATTTTAACATTTAATATCACAATGAAGGAGTATTGGGGCCTAGGTTACACATCGAACTTCACGTGTGGTGTATACAATTCAAACAATAGATTATCAGTGTTTTTTAAAGAAATTGCATTTGGTCGATAAAGGTTTTAGTTATATGATGGACTTATTTTGATCTTCACTAGGTATGTTGCCGTGGCCTAGCGGTACTGTTGTTGTAATAAAGCTTAGAGGCTCCGTGTTTTATGTGTTTTAATGAATTTAATGAAATGAATTTGTTTGGGGCTGGGCAATTTCTAGTTTTTGAGAAACTGATATTTTTAAATGACAATAGTGAGACTCCCGAGTAATTGCTAAAATCTTGATAGATTTTGTGGTTTTGCGAAAGGAACGGCTGCTAGAAGAAATACTAGAACAAAATCAACCGCTTATATAACCAAGACACGATCGATCGTCGGATGCACGACAAAGTCCGAGCTGTCGCGTGTTTCCGATAATTCAAATCATTTTTTTTATTTTATCACTCTTTCAACGCGATGGCATAGTGGGTAGAAGCAGGGCCGTCCATAGCGAGGAGGGAGGGGCGGGGGGAAACTCAAATACTCTCATCCGCTTAACACTACAGAAACCGGAGATAAGTACCGGAT
>JAOTRI020120327.1:0-12214 GCA_028564885.2 Zoanthus sanctaehelenae
AAATGAATGGTCACTTTATAGGGTTTCATCAACTGGTTCAAAAGTTAGAATGAATAACACCAATCATTTCTACTCTTGAAGACAAACAAAATGAATGGTCACTCTAGGGTTTCATCATCTGGTTCAAAAGTTAATGAATAACACCAATCATTTCTACTCTAGAAGACAAACAAAATGAATGATTACTTTATAGAGTTTCATGAACTGGCTCATAAGTTAGAACAAGAAAGACCAATGGCTTCTACTTTTCAAGGTAATTTTATAGCCGTTCAACAAATGATTCCAAAATTTTTACTTTTCAAAAGAAAAAAATGAAAAAGCTTTACATGGCACTAGGTTTTCAGGAAAATAATTGTTGAAGTTATTAAAGTGGTCTTAACTGAGTCCATACATCGCCTTTTCTCTTTTAGATGAAAACCATGAACATCAATTACCTCAGAACTCGAATATCCGACGAAAAATGTCGCATCTAAGAATGTTTTTTTAAAATCAAAAGAAGTTTGGAGTATAAATTTTGACCGAGCGGTAGGGGACTGGTGCCCGTGACGTAGCAATAGGCAGAAGTCCTTCGTTGTCATTAGTGTTTTACAAGGAAAAACGAGACAAACAAAGATCTTTAAACTGAATTCAAAAACATGACACCAAAACTGTCTTATTTGCACATTTCAAGACTCGAAAACCGTAACAGGAACCACGAAACTGTTTATTACTAATAGAGTTCAACTTTTTATCAAAAAGAACAAAAGAGATGTAGGGAATTTAAAGTGACTTTCGTTATGCACCAAGACGCCTGTTTTCAAGATACATGGCAGGAGACTCGTCTTCCTTGTCGTCAATAGCTTCATACTGCAAATGGTTGCGCTGTGTACTCTCTGTGTCTGTACTCAGGCCAAAGACAGGGGGCGGAGCATTCTTTCGCACATACGATTTAACAATTTCCTAAGGTGTTTAAAACAAAAGTTGTAACGAATAAGTACTAATTGGATCATATTTAGCATAAGCTTTATAATAATTTTCGTCAGTAACTTCGCCATTGATCAGCATGATCATTATTGCTATCTGCAATATCGTCACTTCCATCTGCATTATCATTACCATCTGCATTATCATCACTTCCATCTGCATTATCATCACTTCCATCTGAATTATCATCACTTCCATCTGAATTATCATCACTTCCATCTGCATTATCATTACCATCTGCATTATCATTACTTCCATCTGCATTATCATCATTTCCATCTGCATTATCATTACCATCTGCATTATTATTGCCATCATCACCATCAGCTTCATTATAATTGCCATTTTTATCATCATCATTGTCAATGGCATCATTGTCAACGGCATCATCATCATTACCATACGCACCATCACTGCCATCGGCATTATCATCATTGCTATCAGCATCATCATCATTGCCGTTGGCATTATTGCCATTGCCATTATCATCATTGCCATCAGCATTATGATCATTGCCAATCAGCATCAGCATCATTGCCATCAGCATCATTGCAATTACTGATTACCATCATTGCCGTTGGCATTATTGCCATTGCCATCTGTATTATCATCACTGCCATCAGCATTATCATTGCTATCGGCATTATCATCACTGCCATCAGCATTATCATCATTATGATCAACATCATTATTGCCATCAGCATTATCATTTCCAGCAACAATATCATCGACCAGGATCAGCATTATTGTTAAGATCTGAAATGGCTTTTTACGCGCCTAGTTAACTATTTGCTTTTGAGTCGATTTTTCTATATTCTGACCTTTATATTCAACCTATGCTTTAGTGACACAATTTTTCATTCGTTTTGTCTGTTAGGGTGTACTACATTTGTATGTCAACTAGAAATTCTTGCTCAGTATACAAATAACTTACTCCCTATTCGTCTTTCCTCACTTGAAAATTGAATTCAGTTCATAATTTTTAAATATAATTCGCTCCAACCGACAGTTATTCTCAACTTACCTGCAGCAGCCTGGGACTAGCTTCTGAAACAGAGGAGGCGGTGCTAAGAGAGAGAGCACGTGATGTAGCAGTGTAATAAGTGGTCATGAACCAATAGAAAAGCACTGTTGCAACAGGCAGTGGAACAACAAGCGAAGATATCAGGGGTCGCAACTTCAGTCCCAACACACCGATCATTAACAGCTGGAACACAACCAATGCCACGCACACCCTAACATTAGAAGAACAATTATGTTTAAATATATTGATAGTGATTGTAATAGATAAGCAAGGTCCCCCCCTCCCTCGTGGCTTTTATACAGTTGAGGGTCTTTATAGAAAGTCTATTGGAGCAGCTCTTATCTTAAGGCGCAACTTGGCAGCCCATAAGACCAAAACACCGGGATCACAACCCTTCTTTTTGTATATGTGTATTATTTTAAGTCCCTCGACAGAGAGACCGAAAGAGAGACTGGGCTTACGATTTAACGTCGTTATCCGAGAAGACGCGAAGGTCTAACCATTTGCAGATTTTAGAGCAAAGGCAGCACCTTTTTTTCAGTAGTCATTTTAAGACCCTGAGTGGTGGTTCACCCGGGAACCAACCCGAGCCTCCCGCACTGTAGACTGGTGCCTTTTCAACTGGGCTAACCAAGCGGCAATACAACTGCAATGAAGCTTACAACGAGAAGCTATTCCATTTTCTGATGTTAGAATTTAAATAATATTTCGGTTGTCATCCCGATGGCCATCTTCAGATCATGTTAAGTAATACAATCAATGCAAATTTTTATCTTGTGAGACAAAGTCAAGGGAATTGAACGAGCTTGAAAAAAAAACCAACATTGATCGGGCATCATTGAGCACATTTAGTCTTAATGCAAAGAATGAAATATTTCTGATACATTACTATATCTTTTTCTTACCATATGTGATAAAAATATAGTTGAGTGTATGCATGACATCATTTTAGAGCTAATTTGCGCATGTTAAACTTTGGATACCTCAGAACTAAAAAAGATTTTTTTCAAATAGTCGACAGTATTTCTTCTCATACATACTATTTATGTTTTAAGATGACTTCGATAACAAAGATGCGCATTTCATCATGTACTACTTTAAATAGTCATCTATTTGAATGTATAAAGTAAAAATCTCGCAACTAAGAACCTAAAAATTAAGAACCTGTTAGCCTAAAATTGGTCATTTAAATCCCCTATAAACTAGAACCTATTTCGCCTAAGAAGTTTAAAGCAGGTTTCTATTTTTTAAAATCATAATAGTACATTACACATTACAGAATCATATCTGAAGAAAAAAAAACAGATTACCATTGCTGTAAAATTTTATTTTTTCTTAAAATTGAGTGCAAGATACGTAGACTTACAAAGAATACTAAGCAAGATGAAGATCAGCACACCATTATGAAGAAAATAAAAAGTATAGGCTATTGACAAAACTTGTTTGCAGCTGTGTTTTGATTGTTTTTTTTATCACGAGATTCCCCTTTAACCCTTTCAATCCCAGATAAATTTTTAAATTCTCTTAACTTGTTCCTGTACTTTATCGTTGAACAGGTTTGAGAGAATTTTACTGTTAATGTTCTGTAGTTTGCTTTACTTGATCAACTCTCAGTTTCTCATTGACAAATGTTTTATTTTGTATGTGTTATGTTAGGAGAAGTTGGGTATTGATAACCGACTGGGATTGAAAGGGTTAAAGGGGTTGAGCCCAGGGATTTCACACGTTCAGTTGTCACTTAGCCGTCGCCTAGTGAACTTCTCCGCAGTACGTACAGAATGATTTTAAGCAGAAATAAGTTTCCTTCTCATGCAGTAGCATATAAAAATACTTTTATTTATTATAAATTATTGCGTTCGACGTTAGGAGAACGCAATCATAATCTTGTGCAGGAGGAAAAAATCTCGATTTTGTGGTTGATTCAAGTCGACGCCATTTTGGATTTCTCCGAGGGGGTCTGAGTTCCATTTATGAGCAGGCGGAAAAAATCTCGATTTTGTGGTTGATCCAAATCGACGCCATCTTGGATTTCTCCGTAAGGGTCTGGGTGTGGGTCGTTTCAGCCAATACGGCATGTAAGCTTCCCATGAAATTACACAACTATCGAACGCACTCTACTAATCTATGATTACTGCTAGTTTCTTAACAGACTCGATAACTTACAAATATTTTTTTGCTATTTCACCGAGGGAAGTCAGTTTCGACTACCATTTTGAATAGAAGAACTGAAAATGTTAAGGAGGGAGGAGTTATCCCTTTTATAGCGGAACCTCTTGTTTAACTACCATTTATATAAGAACCTGTTTAGCCTAACTCCTAAATATGTAGGTTGTTAGTTGCGGGTTTTTACTATATAGAGAAGATTTTAATTACCTTGTGAATACAACTGGCCACATACGTCCACCTGCGTTGTATTTTGGCATGTAGACACACAAGATCTGGTACATCCACACGATATAGCCGAACCCAAAATAAATCACCATAAACGGTGTGATGATTGGAGCGAGAATGGAATAGGAAAGGCCAATCATGAGGAAGAACAGATGAGTAGAGTACTACGAGGAGATACGGCCACAAATAGACAACCAATTAGTAACAACAATAATAATAATTATAATGATAATAATAATAATATTAATATTAATACTAATAGTAATGATTTTATTTAACGACAACTGCGAAGGAAGTGAATGTCCAGGAATCGATCCCGAATCACAGATGTGGAAGGCACAACTGATGACCACTATGGCTGCATCATAGGGTGGTTTTTCCTGGAAGAATGTTCATTATTTAGGTAATTTTAACTTCAACCGCCTAACAAATCTAGTTCTAGAAAGTAAACATTTCATGATTTTCGCTTGGTGTGTCTAATGATGATCACGTCAACAAAATTAATTAATTAATAGACTTGTAAAATACTAATTATAGTCAGTTCTACTAGGCAGTTACCGACAAAGGCTTCAGAATTCATACCAGTTCATCATAATAGACAGCTGGTGGTTTCCAAGTGGCTTCGTCTTCCCTTTTAGTGACACAGAACCATTTCCTCTTGATTGTGATGTAAATGAGAGGAAAGACCCTCAAGAGTTCAATAGCCTGAATGATGAAACCACTGAGTATCAAATAGTTCATAAAGAACACAGACTGCGCAGGCAATGTCATGGCTAGTAGTTCGGGAATTTCACTTGGATTATTTATCATATCTTGAATCTTTTTCAAGGCTGACCCAGCTGTTGCCATAAACAAGAACCGGTTTATGACCTGTTAACAAAAGCATTATCACTTTGTTACAAGGCAGGAAAAATGCAAGCTATATTGTTCACATTACTTCTAAAGTAAAACACTGGTTGGGTATAATATCAAGATTAAGGCATTTTGTTCTATCGAGCACTTAACTGAACATTTATCAGTCACTCATACAAACGTATTTAACCTATGATAGACAAGTGGGAGGCCAAGCAGCTGAAAACGATTTCTCTGTTTAATTCACTTTGCACCTTTCATATCTCATGCAATCCCTTTGTTTCACCATTGCAATATTCTTCCTACAAATCTGATTTATCTTAAAGCTGTTAGCTGATTTTTACGTGTGCTCCATGTCAAAACACCGACTTGTTGTTTATCTTTTGGCGGTATTTGGATTAATGCCGCTGAATCAAAGTGCTCTAATTAAAATAATGAATTCTGCCGGGACGAAACCAGTGATAACCAGTTTATCTTCAAAACAATTCAAACAGTAATGGTTTGCTCGGATCCAAGAGAGAAAAACTTTGTACCATTACAATTGTTTACTATTTGAAATAAAATTTGTTCTTCGCTGTGTCAATCGTTGGTTCGTCCCAGAACGTTTTTAAAAAGGGCACATAATATACATCCTAGCCTCGTTTACTTGATCCGTAAGGTAAATTACGGACCTAAATTTTTACCTCATAAGAATGGAAAAACGTCGAGTCCGTAACTTCCGGTACGGACCTCGCACTACGTTAATTAATAAGAGGTATGTAAACGAAAAATATACATATTTAGACTGAGACACAAACAAACTACTCACTTCACATACGTACCATCTGGAATCAAGATGCCAAATAGTACAGCTGTTTACTTTCAATGTATAATCTTTTGAGAATATGTTTCTACTTACGGTGAAGATGAAGAGTTTTCCAATGACTGAGATATCAATTTGACTTTGTGAAACAATACCTTCAAATCGTGTCAGTATTTCTAGAACCTATAGACGAAAACGTGAATCAAAAAAGTGCTTGTAAGATCACGCTTAGAAAAATAAATTACGACGCAATAATGACAGGTAGAGATACTGATGGTTGTTGTGGTAGTCTGATGGTGGTAAAAATGAAGATAGTAGTGAAATTGAGTGATGAAGACGCTTATGGTCCTAGAGATAAAATAAATGATTTTGATAGAGGTGATCATAAAAAGTTGATGGCGGAAATTTAAACTTTGATAGTGGAAGGAAAAATGAAGATGATGTTGATGGTGGAGATGATGAAGAGGATGATGTTGATGGTCGAGGAGATAAAGATGCTGATGTTGATACTGGTAGAGACGATGAAGATGATGTTGATGGTGGAGATGATGAAGAGGATGATGTTGATGGTCGAGGAGATAAAGATGCTAATGTTGATACTGGTAGAGACGATGAAGATGATGTTGATGGAGAAGGAGATGAAGATAATGATGTTGAAGAAGATGAAGAAGAAGATGTTAATGTTGGAGATGAAGAAGATGATATTGATAGTGAGTAGAAAAAGAACTGGTGGTGGAGGAGATGAGGTAGATGATGTTGATGAAGATACTAATGGTGGAAGAGATGAATAAGGTGATGTTGATTTGTGGAGACGAAAATAATGTTGATGGTGGTGGAAATCTATGAGGAAGATAATGATGGTAACAGTAAACACTAGTTATGGCAATAACGGTGGTGGTGGAAAAGACATAGAAGATGGGTATATTGATAATAATGATATTGACAGGGTTATGATAATATTGACGGTAATTATGGTGGTGACAACAATGACTGTAATGAGAATCGTATTGACAGCTATAAAGCTAAACCTTGAAATATCTTTTGTCCACAACGAGCCGATTAACTGCGACTATACTTCATCGTCCTATAAACACTTACCCACGGTAAAATCCGAAAGAAAATCCAAAAAACCACGCTGGACAAGAAACCTTCAATAAAACCCCTAAGTATGGGTTTCCACTTCAAAACTGGAAGGTAAAACAAAACGATAACATGCTCGTTGCAACTTTTTATCTGCAGTAATTTAACATACTTATATTTATCTCAAATTTTTTTCATATTGTGAAATGTCTGACATGAAATAAGATCTGATTCTGATTTTCAGAAATCCTCCTATTCGTCGGAGGAAGTTTAACTGATTTACACTCAAGGACTGTATTTCACGAATTATTCTTTGTCGAACATTCAGTAATTCGGTTTGTTCGCTACAATCACTCTGTTCGATATACACTCTGTTCATTTATACAATCATTCTGTTTTTTCAGTCATTCTGTTCTCGCTACAAGTTTTACAAGTATATATCTCTAAAAAGGTTGGGGTGAATACATTTAGATATTTGTAGGATTTCCATTAAATGAATGAAAAAAGTTATTCTACAATTATAGAACGTAAATCTAATGTTCAATACTTGTCATCACTTTAACTTCCATGATAGTACAATTATTTTCATGTTGATACAGATCACGACTTCCGTTAACCTTTTTGTCACGCCTTGTCGTAAGTTATGGCTAAAATTACAATCAAGTTCTCATGCAATTCTTACAGTTTACTTAATCACTAAATAATGTACTACGTACGTCAAACTTCTGTTTGAAAACAATTACTTCTTGTGATGATACAATTATTCTCAATATCTGATTCCGAAATGCTTTTGAAAATAACATTTAAATTAAGCAAAACAAAATAATGTCCGTGGTTTTGATCACACACCATTAAAATTAGGTCCAGTCAGTCGGATTTACAATGCTATTTTATGATCTTAATATTTGTTTCATATACATAAATCTCTTTGCAATTGTTGGAAGTTTGCAGAGTTTACTTGTAACTCAATTTTCTTGAGTTTAATTTGCGCGATTTACCTTCATCTAGCATTAAAATTGGAAAGTATCAGCCATTTTGATTCGTTTTCAAAGCCAAACATTAAACTCGACAACAGTAGCGCAATGCAAAGCCTATGAAAAATCCGCCATTTTTGGACGGCAGTATTTTTCTAAAAATATCTCACCGTGCACACGGATGAGATACAAATGAAATTATGAAATGAGTTATCACACACCTGGTTTTAGAAAAGACAAAACTTTGGCCAAATTATTCAATGCAATGAGAGAAGACACAAAAGCCACTGGTATGGTCCAGAAGAACACCAACAGAAAGACAAGAGCAAAAACCAGTAATTGACGCGTTTTCCTAAAACATTTAAAAAATAAACATTACTTGAATGTGCTAAAACTAAAAAGCATACAACTGGTTTAATTAAATATATAGTATTATCAACAATAAATAAAGAGTAATACATGGTTGCGCGGAGATATGGAATTTATCTTCGAGTGTTCACATCGATATCGAACTGCGCTCACTCGTGAAGTATCAAATGTGAACACGAGAAGATAAATTCCATATCTCCAAGTGCCCATGCATTATTCTGTTTGTTATATAAACAAGAATCAGCCATTCCATAAACCAAAACCATGCCATATAGTCGAGAACCAGATAAATGAAATTCATTGTTTAAAATACTCCAGTGTAAACTCGGAGCTCTACAAAGTACAGTAAAAAATAAATACAAATATTAAAAATGTCCGGTATCTTGTTCAAAATATAAAAGACAAGCTGCAAGCTGCCGGCGCGTTGTGATTTTCCCGCGCCTGAGAGAAATGACGTCACAAATTACTGAAATGTGATTGGTTTATAATTTCACATGTAAAAATATTGTATTTTTACGTGTGTTCAGATACCAAATTTCTCAGCGGTAGAAATCCTTGTAAAACACTGCAGTTTATATAATAAACTCTTTTAATAGAAAAAGAAGATAATAGAAATGACTGAAATAGTGAATGATTAATAACAGCTAAATCGTTTACGAAGCTAGTTGTCCATGGAAGCGGCGCTTATCCCGGTTAGCCAATAAACACCGATGTTCATCTACCTTTCCCGGATGAACGAAAAGCTGAGTTGGCTTAGGAGGAAAAGAATGTTACACAAATATTTTAATCTCAGCAAACTTCCGCAACTGAATTGGAGACCGTGTGGTTGGAGAGCAGATATCACTCACTGCGCCAACCACGTCCGCCCGACTAGTGCTTATGACTAAATGATAATAATAATGACTGAAGAAAGTAATAGATGTAAAAGAGAATAATGATTGTAATAATATAATTATCTTTGATTAAAAATATAAGGTTTGTAGCCAGGCATCTGTTGCTGTTTGTAGCCGAAACGTCCATTTTAAGATTTTTAGCCAGTGTCAACTTTTTATTCTTTTTTACTTTTTTTTTTATCTTATATTAAGTTTTACTCGATTCAGGTTTTTGTCTGCAAATTACTTTCTAATAAAACATCAATCTATTAAGAGTAAAAACGTTTAGAAGCCTTCTTAAAATATAATTTAACTTAATTCACTGGAATAAAAATATTTATCAAGAAGGGAAAACTAACTAGCGGTAAACTAGTTTGTGCTGCGACGGTGTTTATAAAGAAACAATTTAGTAATAAATATGTAAATTATACACTGTATAGAAGAAAGAATACTTACTGACGTTTCGGACGTTAGTCCTCCGACGAAGGACTAACGTCCGAAACTTCAGTAAGTATTCTTTCTTTTATACGATTTATCAAAAAGGTAAGAACTTATTAAAAACTATTTACAATAAAAACAAACGTTTGCGAGCATTAGCTCATCTTCAGGTTAAAATTTAAAGTAGATGAGCGAATGCTTGAAAACGTTTGTTTTTATTGTACCTTCCTGATAAATCTTTCTTAAAACATAATTAACATGTTCAGGTGATGCGCCGCTGTACATATGATGCAGGAATGATGCGGGAAAAGCTTAGGAGAGCGAGAACGCGATCCATACAAAAAGTTCAGGACGCGGACGATGTTTTCAAGCAACCATCGCCCACTGCCGGGTCGCCTGCTCTGTCTGAGGTCGATAAAGACAAGAGAGAAAACGAGGCATTGAAACTGGAGCTCAAGAACATGAAGGAAAAATACCTTCAGTTAACAAAGGTAACTAGCCACTTTTGACGGCTTAACTTCATTCCCCGCATATCGGAAGTAATGTGATGTTTATTTAGCATTGCTCTTTTTGAAGGGTGCTAAAAGGTCTTAATCAAAGGTATCCTGTGATAAGCTCGTGGAGTAAAGAAGATTGCAGAGTTTCTTTGTTACATGTTTTGTGCAGGGTCACGGTTAGGATTCTTTTGTTATTTGTGCAGGGCAAATTTCAATATGGCAAAGAAGAACAATAGCGTAGAACAAAGAAAGTTATCAAGCATCCAAACCATTCAACTCTACTAACTTTGGCGTGATCAACCACATGTTTTGGTTTGCCGAAGTCATGTACCGAACACCGAAATATCACGTGACATATTGAACGTCTTTCATTGGTAGCCAAATAAGAGCATTCTTAACGACCATTTAACGAGTCCGTGAATGCGCCTGCCTAACTTGAGACGATCGGAAATCGATTATTAATTTTCTATGTTTACGCCTGACATCCTGATTCCCCAACTATCACGATAGCTCTCCACGACCTAAAAACGTTAGTTGGCTTCTAAGCTGCAGGAAACTTGGAATAAAATAAAAGTCATACACTGAATTTGCAATACGCGCTTTTTTTCATAAGAATCGGTGATTTTCTCTGAGGCTAATTGTTTTTAAATTTTTTGGTAATTTCAGCCTCAAAGTGTTCTCAATTTTGTTAGCACACACTTAATTATAAAATTAATTATGCTAATATTTACCACATAAAAATTTGTCATATACTTGTGAAAATTAAATATTTTGAATTTTCGTGGCTGGTTTGACGCTGCGTTTCGTCTCGGCCAAGAAAATTTAAAATATTTAATTTACCACATAATATGTTTTTATTATTTATTTGAAGTGGTTGGAGTGCCGAGAGCTCATAGTTTTTCGAAAATTATTGTGATACTTTTCAAAGTCCTCTGTTATCGATTGCTATGTTATTGTTGCTTTTATTTTTTTTTTATTTCATTTTCGTTCTTGGTAATGTTTATTGAATTTGTTCTATTTTTCTTATTGCTTCTGTTATTATTTTTGTTTTGTTAGTGTTGGTGTTGTTATTTTGAGATCACTTGTGTGCTGCTATACGATGTAATGTCTCGAGACTTTTAGACTTTAGATTGGAACTTGTCTTTCGAAGCTACTAAGATTGATGTCGATATGTTTGTGGTTATAATAGGAGAAGGACTCCATAGTGTTTGACAAAGAGGAGCTTGAACATGACCTGGAGAGTAAGAATCACACCATTAAAATGCTCCAGATGCAGCTGGTAAGTTTAGGACATGCGCAAAAGCGCTGAAAGCTTATAACACCGTATTAATTAAATAATACACGATTCAATACCAAAAAAATTGTTCTATAAATATCCAGAACGTTAAATCTTCTGCTTGCGCCGTAAAAACAGTCTCAAAAGTATGAAAAAACTATTATCTAGTCATGGGTTCAAATGAGGTAGAACGCGGAAATTGATTTGCTATGTATATGTAGAAGTAATCACATGACTTAGAGTTCAACAGGGACGTAATTTGCACGAGTTTTTTTTAAAGCATGTAACTTTGCCCGAAGCTGAAGGGCTCATACAATTTTTAGCTATTTACCTTTAAATTGAATAACAAAATTATAGTGATGTTAACAAAATACTGCTCAGTCCAGTCATCTAATTAAAATTAGAATTTTTTATGTATGTTGATTGACTGGTTATCGTCATTGATGGACCCTGGTTATTGGAAGGAGAAAGTGAAACTGAACGGCGAACGTGGTTGGCGCAGGTGGTAAGATCTCTGCTTTCCAAACACAAGGTCCCCAGTTTGATCGCGGCACTTTGCCGTGATTCGAATATTTGTGTTACCTTCTTTTCCATCTAAACCAACTCAGCTTTCCATCCTTCCGGGGTAGGTAAATGAGTACCAGCGTCTGCTGGGAGCTAACCTGCGATGGATTAG
>JAOTRI020120337.1:0-12213 GCA_028564885.2 Zoanthus sanctaehelenae
TAAAACACACCAACAATAAAAGGCGTGCAAAAACACACCAGTAAAGGGACGTGTGTAAAACACACCAACAATAAAAGGGGTGCAAAAACACACCAGTAAAGGGAGGCGTGTAAAATACACCAACAATAAAAGGCGTGCAAAAACACACCAGGAAAAAAAATGAGATGTGTAAACACAGCAAAAAAAGTTGTAAAGAAAAGTGGATGCCTGCTACCACAGCAAAGTTCTGCAAGAAAAAGGAGAGCCACTGATGTCACAAAAAGTGTGGTTTTTTTATTGGGAATTTTTTTACAAAACATGTGTTAGCAACTTGGCAGTGAATTTCTAGCCGTGGTAACAGCTTATTTTTATTTGCTGCATGCTTACGTTTGTTGACTTGTGTCACTCGGCGGTTTCTTTAAAGTCGATTTCAAACGAATTGAAAGAACTTCTGGGATCAATAGTAAAACAATGAAACACTCACCTAGTAAAAAGCGTCGTCAGAAGTTGTTGCGGGTCGTCAGATGTCAGAATTTTCTGCAATAAAGAAACGAATAATGTCAGACTAACCAACAGCTTTCATATTTTCTTCTCTCTTACCATTCAGGCGAAAGGTTGCCTGAGCCTTTTCAGCTTTTAGGTCGGTTTCAAACGAATTCAAAGAACGTCAATAGTAAAACAATGAAACACTCACCTGGTAAACAGTGTCGTCAGAGGTCGGAATTTTCTGCAAAAAACTTAATTCAATTGGGACAGCAAGGGTTAATACAATATTGTAAGTTGTTCATTAGTACTAATAAAAACACGATTAGTAGGCTAGTTTTAACTGTGGACTGCTGTATTTTTTTTATAGATTGATAAAAAGAGGGCCTAGTTCTGACCCAATAGGCACTTTGCAGGGCTCAATTTAAACTTTAACTGTCAGTGGTTGCAATTTGGTGACTAAGATACATCTCTGACAGTTCATAATAAAATTATCTGGCAGAAATCAGTATCTTATGAACCACTTCTCAACCTTTTTTAAATTTTGAGACTAAAATTTTGCAATAAGTTGCAAAATATTGACCACAATTTTATTATATTGAGCCATGGTTCAAAGAATAAATATTATGAGCTATATTTTGAACAAGAAGGGCATATCTAATCCCCGTCGGGTTCAACATTCAGTCCCAAACATTCCATGTGAAACCACTTAATATTACAGTTTCTAGCATAAGGAATCAGTGTGGTTCCTTCAATATCTTTGACAGGAACACCATGGCCCATCTTCATCACTGTCTGATGACAAAGGGCAACCAGATGTAGGACAACAGTTCTTAATTACTGGAGGTAAAACACCTTTCTTGTAGAAAGTGACAGTCCTTGGTAAATGCAAATTCCAAAAATGTTCGTCAGGCACCAATCTTTGAACAAATAAATTCTTTTCCGTTCAAAAAACATAATCACATTAGGCCAGTTCAGTGACAAATAAATTGGCACTAGACCTAATAATACTGGTGCTTGCTATCAGGTTTCAGTTCATCTTCATTCAGTTTCAAACAAAAATCCTTGTCTGTGGTAACAGCTCCTAATATTGTTGAATTTCTGTGCTTGTATGGGCATTTTATTTCACAGTCCAGTGCCACAGCATTTACTGATAACTTGTGATGAGATTCAGCGTACCACACCATCCTAATCAAACTCTTTGATGGATTTTGCTAGTTTGGCAAGCTGCTTTGAATTTTGAAGCTGTAATTCAAGCAGCCCTCTGCTTGTACCACATTTTAGATTGCAACTGGTTTCTGTTGGAATTTTCTACCGCATCTCCTTCTTTGACAGTTACCTGAAAACAATCAAATACTTCGTCAATTTTTTCTATAGTATCATTTATACTGCTTGAAGAGTAATTGTAGACTTGGGTTGCTCTGTTACTGATTTTGTGAGTATATTAACATGCTCTTCATTTGATTTAAAGGAGACATTATATATGTTTAATATTCTTATCTGAGAAGACGTGAAAGTCTAATGATTTGAAAATGTTAGAGCAAAGGCAGCACTTGTTCCTTGATTAGTTTAAGACTCTAAGTGGTGGTCCACCCGGGAATTGAACCTGAGACTTCCTGCTTAGTAGACTGGCGCCTTACCAACTGGGGTAACAAATAATAGTATTATAGTGCTCACAGAGTTTTTTAAGCTGTTCTGTGCTATGGTTAGCTAAACCTCTGGTAGCCTTCTGGGGTTAGGAATGAGGTCAAAGTACTTTAGAACTGCCGAGTCCTCCTCAGGATTGCCTTACGTACTTTCTTCGCACTACATTAAACCTGGTCCTAAGGTTATTCTTGTCTGTAATTTCAATTCCACTATACATGCATTTTCCATTCTCAGGAACCTTAAGACCCAAGACTGCCATTTCTTTGTTAACTGTGTGAGATCCATTAATCATTCCTTCAAATGTGTCAGCTGTTGAATCAGTACTGTGTCTAATAGCTGATGAGTTGACACTGGCCTTCTGAAACAGAAGACTTAGTGTTCCAATGACTAACAGAACACCAACTAGCAAAACTGTGGCTAAAAGGAATAATGACGAGGCTACGAATCTCCAAAGTCCTACAGCTTTTGCAATATCATCCTTTTCATTTTCTAGTGGCATTATTAGGGAATTAAAGTACTCAAATAGCATCATGAGACATGCTTCAACTATAGTTATCGAACTGATGAAGGTTCCACAACTTGTTTCACATTTCCATCCATGAGGTGCTGAATTTCCTTTAAAATAACACCTTGGGAACCCCTACATTTATCACCTACATAACATTGTCCAGCTGCCTTACCTGCATGGTTGATCCTGTGGTGTAGTGGTTAACTTGTCGTACTAGTAAACTGAAGATGTGGGGTTCGATTCCTGGCAAGGGATACATAATTGTTATTTTTCTCTTATTTCTTTCTATATATCTACACACTGAATGCATTTCCATTACATTATTCCACACTAAAGACCATATAAGTGTACCTAAAATTTACAGAGTTCAATGTACCAATGGAGAAAAAATAATGCCTTGGGAACCCCTACAGTTACCATGTACATAACATTGGCTACATTACCAACGTGGTTGGTCCTTGTGGTGTAATGGTTGATATGTCAGACTAGTAAACTGAAGATGTGGGGTTCGATTCCCATCAAGGGCTATATATGTTATTTTTCTTATTTCTTTCTATATATCTACACATCGAATGCATTTCCATTACATTAATCTACACATAAGACCATATATGCATACCTAAAACTTCCAATGTTTAACTTGCCAATAGAGAAAAAATAACGCCTTGGGAACCCCTACAGTTACCATGTACATAACATTGGCTGCATTACCAGCGTGGTTGGTCCTTGTGGTGTAGTGGTTAACACGTTGGACTAGTAAACTGAAGATGTAGGGTTCGATTCCCACCATGGGATATGTATGTTATTTTTCCCTTATTTCTTTCTATATGTCTACACCCTGAATGCATTTCAATTACATTTATCATACTGAACACTTGAACTCGTATAATATTTATGAATTCCATTTATGTGCTCTTTATACCGAGCAAGGTAATGAATATCACTACTTGTGAGGCAGCAAAGTTTAACCTCTGTGTAACACAGTGTACTTGAATAAGCACATTGTTCAAACGCTTCATCCTAACTCCAAGGCTGTTATGACTACGAATTTGCTTGTAGTCATCACCCTAAACATGGCCTATCTCAATCAGAAATTCACAGAGGGTATCTTCAATACCAGCAGCAGTGCTGTTCACTATTCTCTTGTTTCCAAGGAATGATGTGTTTACTGTCCGAGTCACTGTAGTATACCGTGCATAAAAAGACAATTAATTCTCTATAGTAATATCACATGTTTCATCAAGCATCAGTCCAATGTAAAGTGTGTTATTTAGTTTTTTCAACAGATTGTCTTCAACGCACTACACCAAGAGAACAATTTCTGGTTTCATGTAAAAAGTAGAAGCATCACTACAACCATTGGCTGCATGAAGTTCCATAATTGGAATGAAATTATCAGCAGCTATATTGTTCTTTGGTTAGGCATACATTGTTATTAGCTGGACATTGTGTCTCCTTCTCATTTCCTCTTTTTTATCCTCTTTGTTCTGTTTTACATTCAGATCTGAAGATTCAAAGCTTTGCCTTAAATAAATTGCGGTCATGGATACTGAAAATGTGATCATTACTATTTCAGATTTTTCAACCTGAGATCAGATTCTGTAGTAAGATGAATTCATGACTTCATGAGTTCAATATATGCCTTTCAGTTTTGGATGCAACATTCCCCATTCCCCATACGCAATGTTGAATTCAATTTTTCCTGTATGCATCACCTTGAACAGAGGTGATAAGTGGATGGCCTTTCTTCCAGTCTGCTTTGAATTTGGTTTTGTAAGTGCTGCACCAGATAATCTTGCTTTTTTTTTGTCTCGGAGAAGACTTACGAATATCTGTTCTTTTACTAGAAACAGTGCTTACTTCAGATTCATAATTTCCCTGTTCAGAGTACGAGTGGTTACTTAATGTAAGTATTAAATCCATATTAAATTTGCTTAATAAATGTAATAAAAGATTCATTGCATGGAACACTATTTACAATTAATATTCAGTTTCCAGACTCTCTCATAGTAATTTTACGCGTACAAGGAAATAATTTATATAAAACAACAACAAATAACATGTAAAAATAAGAGTGGTTAAAGAGTATAAATTATTAAATGTACAACTATTACATATTTGAAACCAGTGATCTTCTAACTGAAAAGTTTGACCAACTAATCTAATACTAACGAAGCAACATTTAATTTGAGCCATAACTGAAACCGGAAGTTGTTGTCCCAATCACTTACTAATTGTCATGTGACATTTAGGCCTTGTTGTGAGATGGTGAGATATTGCTTAAAATCGTGTGTCACACGATGAGATTATGTGATTTGAGATGTCTATTATTTTGTTATCTTCTTTGGGTAACCTCTGGAAATTGCTACCGCCTGTTGTTGTAAAAGGGTTTTTCTTACCCATTGATTTACACAAGTTACGGTACATTTTTCATTCTCGTCTTTCAACCATTTAAACTCCTCAAATTACAATGTTAGAAATCAGTGTGTATTTTTCTTGGCTGGTTCTTGAGATTTCTCTTAAGGATCCTCTTGAGATGTGTTTGTAGATTCCCATTCAAACAGCTTATTAACAGAATTTCCAGGTCCTATTAAAAAGTAGTGATTGTTTGTTATCTTTCTGCCATGTTTTTGTCCCAGAATGCCCTGTAAGCGTTCATTAGATCCCAGGTCTCCTCCATCAGAATGAAATCTAAGATGGCGTTCTGCTTGCTTCTCTCATAGTTAGTAACTAACATAGTTAGCTAATGTGCTTATATGAAAGGAAACATTTAACAGCAGACTATTTTGTGCTGTAATTGGTGTAAGAAACAATAAAATTATTATTACTTGCCTTTTCAATCGAAATGTAAGTGATACTATATAGTATAGTTGGGAAGGGAGAGATTTTGTAAAAATTGCTGAATTGCTTGAAACCACTTGGATCCACTGTATAGCCTTCCTGCTTTTTGACAGGAGAAACTTGGATGACTATAGTTTTGGTCGAACTTAGATGTGTTGTGTTCCTATTGTTGCCACTTGTTGTGGTGCTACTTTTGACAAGGATGCAATTGATGTGACATCTAGTGCTTTGTATGGAAAATCAGCTGTTAAAGTAATATGTGTGTTCATGTTTATTACAACATGTTAAAATTTGAAATTTTAACTGGTGATCTTTGTGTAGCTATTGCATCTAAAGTTTCCTTCTTCTCTGTTGCAAAGCAGAAGGCAAAGAAGAAGGCAGTTAAAGTAGCTTCTTGGTCCAGATTTTTTTCACTGGTGAGACATTATGCACAAAGCAAGTTCTGTCTTTTTTTTCTGTAGGAGGAGGAAAAAATATTTAGATCAATCTAATAAATTTGGCAAGAATGGGATTACTGCATAAGGTAGCTTGTGTTATTTGAAAAAGCTAATGTTTTTAAATATATTAGTCTCCTTGCTTTATGCACTGTAAAACGTGTATTAAGCCCAGTGGGGGCTTATTGTTTTGAAGCGTAGTTAGGTGGTGGGGGATGTATTATAATTTAGCAAAACGTCAGCAGTTTAGCAGCCATTAATTACTGTAATTAAGATTATTCTTAATTACCAACATGCCATAGGTGTGGGAAAAATAAATTGTATCATATAACTACATGAAAACATTAAAGGAGACAAAAGTGATACAAAACAGTGTACATCTACTAGTATATGGATGCTCAAAATATAAAATCTTATTAATGACAGCTTAGGAGCAAGTAAGGTTATAAAATCACTTCAAACTAGAAGCATTAGTTTAATAAAAGAAAGGGACCTAATAACTCTAATATTTTAGTATGACTGGGAGATACATACCCGAAGCCATATTAGATCCCTGTCTTGTCTGGCAAAAAAAAAATTAATGATGCATACAGTTGTTTTAGTAAGGTGTTTAAAATAAATTTAAACTCCAGTTAGTACAACACTTTGAAACATAATTTGGAACTAAGCTTTAAATGTAGTTGAGTAGTGAAAGTGTTGTTTATCACCAGAAAAATATCAATTTATGCATGTGTTGAAGCCAGTGTTATCAATTTATTCCAATTAATCATTTTTGGGCACAAAATCATTTCAGATGGTGTACAGTTGCGAGTGACTTTGTTTGCATTACTCAACTTGTGATCAATTTATTATTTAGGTGGCATTCTTCTTCTAGTCTATATTTTAAATTAGTGGTAATTTGAACATCTGAGAAAAACATTTAGGATTTACTGGACCTATTGTATCTTGTTTTTTAGTTGGAATGTTTGCTCTGCAAGTTCATTAAGTTTTTTTTCTTCTTCAATTCTAAATTTTAAACAAGTTTATTTTTTAATACTTTTAAACCTTTTAAAAGTCATTGGTTCAATAATACAAGAAGGAAGTGTTGTCACTCTGCTAATTGCTATATATGAAATTCCTGCAGTTCTTTCAGTTTGACCTATGTCAAGCCATGCTTTTGGAAGGGTTAGTCCTTGGCTCTTGTGTATTTTTATTGCCCAAGCCAATTTTCTAGGGAGTTGCTGTCGCTCATGCTATCCATCAAAGGTTTGGGAATTAATTGTTATTGGGTATATAAGTACACATGATGAAATAGACTCATTAGTTGAAGGACCTTTGTAGTTGCCAAATTTCACGATAACAGCCTCAGGCAAGTTAGGAAGTTGCTGATTGTCGGCAAAAATGAAGCTATTACAGTTCTAGTTGCACCATTGCAAAGCCTGACACCTGTCCATAAATTCATAGTAAGCATAACATGCGCACTTCTTGCAAGAAAAGTACAAATCCTGCCATCTCATCAGGGCTAGCTTTCTTAGCTAAATCACTTGAATGACTTGCATTGACACATGCTATTGGGTGTTAAAGTACTGACTCTTTTTCTACGTTATAATTTGCAACTTCTTCATTGCTAAAATAGAGCAATGTGACATCTTAAAACTCAACCACGTTTTGTGCATTGGTAGGTTGTCTAGTCAATAGAAGTTCCATTCTTGTTCAGTGCAATCTCCAGTACTCAGCCGGATGACTGTAGTTCTCTAAGCTGACATTGCTCTGGATGTGAACAAACTCTGGTTTACTGACAATTTTTTTACACTGGTAAACATGAGGTGGGTTTGGAATGGTATAATGGTTTATCAGCTACAGGTGGTAATTGAGCAGGATCACCAAATATTATTGACAAGTTACCAAAAACCTCATCACTTATGCCTGTTGCTTGCCTGCTACGTCTATCAATTCAGCCAAGCATTGTTTGTCCTAGCATAGAGTATTCATCGATTATAATATAAGCAATGCCTTTCAGGTTCTTTTGTAATCTCACAATTGTCTGAGCAGTCAACATCTTGTTGCCATTTGTGCCAACTGGAAGTTTTAGTAGGGAATAGATTGTGTAGCCATTTATGTTATAGGCAGCTTGGCCAGTGGTGGCAGTCACTGCGCAAGATGTTCTGAGTAATTTTCGAATGGCATTGATAAGATAACTTTTGCCTGTTCCAGCAACTCCATTTACGATGAGAAACAATGGATCTTTTGGAAAAGGTCTTTCGGAATGTTTCCTTATTATGTTGTATGCATGTGCTTGCATATCACTAAAAGTACTAATGCTAATATTTTGTTGAGGCAATGCAACTAAAAATATATCCTGTTTAGACTTTATCCAGGAAGGCATTTCTCCTATTATGTGGTGTGGATACTTACACTTGTCATTTTGCTAGTCATAACTATTTTAATTAGGCTGACGTATTTGTTCAGTTGTGTTAACAAAAGAACCAGGTATCAGATCAGCTAAATGCACCCATTCTTCACGTTGTGGCAGTTGTTCTGAGAACTCTGAATCTTCGTCATTTTCTGACAGATTTTGTAAAGTTTGCAGTTTTTCAAACCAATAAGGTACATGCTGTTTAGCATATTTTGTTTGGAGGAATGCTTTCCATAAAGTAATGTATATTTTGTCAGAGCCTGGTTGATTGTTCCAAGCATTTTCCTGTCTGGCTTGCCAGTGTTTGTATCTGAGCAACTGATATTTACAATAAAGGCCAAAATTTGGGCCTTTTCGATTTCAAGAAAAAACTGGGAAAACTCTTGGAATGGTGTTTTTAGTCTGAGTTATTAGCTTTTTGTTTACAAGTTTATATTTAGAGGCAAAATCAGTAGAATTTAGCTTAACTATAAAATTATTTGGAATGGTTTCTGCATGTTTTTCATGATTTGCATAAACGTCCAGCAGTGAGTCATTTGTTGTAATACTGCCATCAAAATTTTTGGGTTTTGATTCTGCGAGAACCATCCAGACTGATCGGTATCACATTAAAGGATGAGCTGACAAGTTTTAGTGACATAAGATGATGCATTGTCTCTTTTGCAGAAAAATAACGTTGGCCAAGTGACTTCATGATCACTTTCTTAATTAGTTTTGTAAGGTTACTGCTGTTCTTCCAAGTGTGCATTATAGAATTAAAAGCCTGCTTTAATATTGGTGACATTGGTTCTCCTTTAGATGCATATTTTGCAAGGTATTCAACACATGCATGATAATCAACAACCCACTGAATATCACAGTTTGCAGCTCTAGACGTTGATGGTTATTGAGCCACTATCATTTCGATTTGTTACTATTTTTGCCTTGTATTTGGCATTTTCATCTTTTGTATGAATAGGTTAAAATTCTAGCTTTGTACTGTTGCAAGGTTGAAATGGAAAATTGAACCTACACCTAAGATCTGATTCATCCTGTTTTTTTCTAAGACAATAATTTGTAGTACATCTGGTGTGCCTACATAATCATGATCATATTATTGCATATTCACAATATCTTTTTGCTGCTTCTGGCACGGATGAGTGGACGGGTTAGTTCAAGAACGTTTGTCTGGTGGGTTTGGATTGTAGGTAGATAATAACCAGTCTACATATTCACATACAGCTCGAGAAGCTTTTTTCCCTTCCACTACCTGTTCATTTAGTTCTATAATATCTGTTTGTTCAGCTTTATCAATGGACATTTGTGCCAAATAGCCTCTAAGAGCTGTTTCTGAAAGTTGACATAATCCTTGGTTATTCTTAAGTTTTGGTACACCATGACAGTGGATACTACTTCTGGCTTGATACTCAAATCTGTACCAGTGCCACTCAGCATCTAGTGAACTATACAACCATTGGTTAATGAAATTTTCTAAATGCTGTGTAAAGAACCAGTCAGTGATGTGATTGTTAATAACATTCTGACTTCTACTTTCAGGTGTGATATTGGTTAGTGAGCTGCTAAATAGTGCATGTAGCTCAGGCCAATGCATGTCAGCAGAGGAAATAGTAAAAAAAAAAAATGTTGGAGCTCCAACATGACTTATTATTGCTTTTAAATCGTCTTTAGTTTTATGCCAATAAGCATTTGAGCCAGTGATGTTACTAAGGTAGCGTGATAATTCAGATATGAAAACGTGTGTTGTTGTTAGCTAGTTTTTGTTGCAGGTCTTCAGCAGTCAGATGTGCTTCTCCAGGATTCTATTTAATAAACATTCCTGTTTGCTGTAGAATGCGTTTTCTTTGGATCATATTTAAAGCCCAGTAAGCAAATCTTGGATGAATGGCAAAACGGTTTAGCCACCTGCCATCTTTGTTTTCTCCAAGTCTTAACAGATGTTTAACTCTTTCTGCAAGAGGTATATTTCTGTGCAATGAAGGATTGCTAGAGAGTCACCCTTACCATCTGGAAACAATGTATGAAAAGCCAATGTAGCTAAGAAGGGATTTACATACTCATTTTATGGCTCATTGTATACTGTTGGCCAAGGCATATGTAGGTGACACAATAATAGTTGTTGTATAGCTTGGACTTCTTGCTGCTGACATTCAGGAAAAGGTAGAAAAGTAGTCATTTCTGTGCTTTCATTATAAACTATGTCTTCATTTTGGGGGCCTAAGTCAGGCACACAAGTTTAAATGTTTTGAAGATTTTCTGTTTCCATGTAAAGGCAATGAGTTCAAAGAATCTTGATTGATAATTATGTCTTTGTAATGTGGATTTTTATTAATAAGGCATTGCAGTGCATCTGCAACATTTTGTCTTCGAACTGTGACACCTTTTAATCTTGACAACTATAACAGGTAAATCTTGGATATCATGGCAAAGAATGTGCTAGTTCTGCTTCATTTTGTGGAAGATTGATGCAATGAACTGAATAGCCCCGTTGCCCACCAGGTTTTATGTAAACACGCATAATAGGAAGTGCTCGTGTAATAAGCATTTTTTCTACTTGGGTAAGCCCTCCAGCTGAGGAGGAACTGATGAAGGAATCATATTATTCTCTTTTGAAAATCTCTTTGGGAACTCTTTATCGTTGGTGCAACTTGAATACTGATACTGATTATGTAATCAAGGACTAAAGTTTATTAGCCATTCTTAACATTGGTTAACTGTATAGATATTGGAATTATGAAAGATATCAATGTTGTGCTTTGCCTGTGTGTTTGCTCATAAATTGAGGAGTCAATCAGTCTTTCTTCTCTCTCTTTTTGATTTTGCTGAGGTGTTGTTTTTTGTAATTGGCTCTCCTTTTTGCAAGTCTTGCCGGTTTTCAGCAGTTTCTGTACTTAACTGTTTCTTCTGATTGGCTCTCATTTTTGCAAGTCGTTCCTGCCTTTATTCAGCAGTTTCTTGGGAAAGTTGCTTTTTAGTATTGGTTCTTTTTTTTTGCGAGTCTTTCTTGCTTTTTTTCAACGGTTTCCTCAGACGATTGCTTTTTACTATTTGCTATTTTTTTCTAAGTCTTTTTGCTTTTTTTCAGCGGCTCCTTCGGACAACTTGTTTTTACTATTTGTTATTCTTTTAGGAAAGTCTTTGACCTTATTATATTCTGAAACATATTTCCTCTTTACACATTGTAATCTAGTTATATTTTGATTGTTTGTGTCTGTCACAGTTGAAACATAGTGGAGATGGTTAATGTATCCAATAAATATTGTCTGCTGTATTCGCTGCTGAAAACGGGAGTTATAATTGTAGCTTGTGGTGAATTAGCATTAAAGTCTATAATATGAATAACATATTGTTTTCATAGCAACTTGCTTTATAGCCTTATGCAGATGCTTTGTTTGCGTTTTGGACAATAAAATTGAATGCTTGTTTTAGTATAAGGGATCTTGGCTCGCCATATATATATGGTGAGATATTCTACACAAGCATAATTGTCAATTACAACTTGTATGTCACTGTTAGCTCTCAAACCTTGGAGTGGAATACGCTGGTTGTTGTTCAATCTAGAATCATTCCCTTTCTTTTTTAAGCAATATTTTGTACTGCAACTTTTATGTCGTACAATGTTCAGAAGATCTATATAATCAGAATCCATATCCCACTGCGGGATGTTTTTGTATTGTCTTTGGAAAAGATGTACATCTGGTCTTATCCACATTTTATTCGCCTTAAGCTTGGAAATTAATGTATAATTCACTAATTTAATTTTCCTCAACTGTGATAAACACAGACTACAAAACTGCAAAAACATTAACAGATCTAGAAATATTGTTTAATTCTCAAAAGTACTCTTCTTCAGCATGGTCAAAGTTTGCCGTGTTCTACGACACTAGACTTTATTTGACGATGTAATACTGTAAAAATTGTATAAATAA
>JAOTRI020120348.1:0-12211 GCA_028564885.2 Zoanthus sanctaehelenae
AGGGTAAGGGCGGGAGTTCTAAGAGGGCAGGAGGCGGGAGGAGTTGGGGAGACGGGAGAGGAAAGGGCGGGAGTTCTAAGAGGGCAGGAGGCAGGAGAGAAATGTAAAATGCTAACTTTTTTAATTCAACAAAGGGCGGGAGGCGGGAGATAAAGGTACGGGAAGCGGGATAGCAGGGTACGGGAAGCGGGATAGCAGGGTATGGGAGGCGGAAGGTTATGACCCCCCTGTTCCCCACATCATAGTGCGACCACCACAGAGTTAAGAGCAAATGGAAAGAAAAAAATTAGTTGCTTTAACAACAAATTAGCTAATGGTGTAACGTATTTGATATGGCAATAAAGTATTTAAGAGTTTTTTATATTTAATTTATCTTGATTTGTCAACAGTATTATGTGCGGTGGGACCGGAATTACTGTAACAAGACAACAGTTAAAGATTTTCCATCTTTGGGGGTCCCTAGTTACTTCACTTACAATGAAACGATGAAGTGCCCGAGCGACAAGCGGTCATGTGAGAAATGGATGTGGTTCACGGGTGGACGTACATTGGGAGATTCGAGCACAGCCGAGTATTGGTACATTTACAAGAATCCTATAAATCTACAGTACGAGCCCGTCCGCTACGAATACCGACTCTACGGGAGTGCTACATCTAAGACGAATGTAGTGTCTAACACTACGTTTGCGTTCAGTGGAACAGTTGATGATTTAGAATTTAATCCTCCAAAGCAATACTGTCCTGTTTCTGACTTTCAGGACGTTTGAAGATGTTTTGGACACGTTTTATTGTAGACACAGCTTTTTGAAAACTAATTACTGATTATATTTGCTTTATAAAATTAAAGACTGGATATATTAAGGACCTTCATTCCGTTGCACTACACGTTGACGACAACTGCGTGATTTACGATGTCCTCTTAGAAGAATCTCGTTCGGTATTTCGATGTATGTTGAAAGCCTAAACAATAAATTGTAGTAATGAAGTTTGTTGTTATAGCTAAATGGCGTCTTTGTTTATGATTCGTACAACTTGTACAACGTAGAAGATTTGACGATGGCTTAGTTTTTGCAAAGCAAAATTTATTTTTTTAAATTGAATAAATAAAAAATATGTATTGTATTGAAATCATGCGCTTAAATGCAGAATTTTATATGAATGATTTTTTTAATAATTAAGAACTCTCGTTTATTTATGATTCGTGGAAGAACATATTGGTGAATTTGTTGTAATTCTGCTACAGAAACAGCTTCGAAAACCACATTGCTTCCTTTACTTTTTTTTAGAAATAATTTCAGTTGGTTTAAATGTTTTGATGTTTATGCATATATTAACTGAAGGTGTTTTTACCCTTAAGATCGCAGACCCCTTAACCGCTACCGAACACTAACTGAGGGTGTTTTTACCCTTAAGATCGCAGACCCCTTAACCGCTCCCTAACACTAACTGAGGGTGTTTTTACCCTTAAGATCGCAGACCCCTTAACCGCTCCCTAACACTAACTGAGGGAAGTTTTCATCCTCAAAAGTCTAACGCACAAAACAAGTAATAAAAAAATCATAGCAACGGCTCTTGTGACACTGTTTAGGGATTTGGCGTAAAATTTTGAAGGGTCAACCAATTCACCCTTGGGACCTCTCTCCCGTATGAAACTTCATTGTTTTATGTTTTAATCAATTTTCTCGAAACTTTTAGAAGTACTTCTTTGTTCTATGGTAATGATCACAAACCTCGGAGAATGGAGCATTTGTTCTTATTGTCCTAAATACTGTAATGTTAGTTTTACGATTCTATTTCTATATTTCTGTTTTTATCTGGAAGCAATCAAATGTTTTTTTGATTATGAGGTTTTTAATTACTTTATGACCTTGAAAAATTATCAAAATATGAAATATAGCTGGTTTCTCTTTTCAATGACCATTCATTTGTAAGTTATCCTGCTTATAATGGCTGCCGTTTTGACCATTGGAGGCATAGTTAATCATTAACAATTGAAATTTTTAATCAAAAGTAGACTATTTTCAGGTCAGCACATGAAAATCTATAACATGGTGTAAAAGGTTTTATAAAAAGAACTATTGCATAAATTTTTTTTGAGAGTATAATATTATCTTAAACGTCTAGTATCCAGCCGTGTTATAAATTAAAATGGCTGGACTTTCGTATCGCGTGACTTTGTGAGCAAGAATGCATCTCATAGCGTGACTTTTTTTGTTCGACCAATTGTTGGTTACCCTTTGGTCCACGTTTTGTTTAGCTTTTGTGGAATATACTAAAACAATTATGCACCTCAGTGTCAGTGAAAGACTATCTGTTTAAGCACTCCCGTTCATCTCCTTCAACAAACTAGCAATTTTATTGTATTCATTACAGCGAAATCAAACAAGATGTAACAAAAAGAATAACCTTTATTACATAAACGTTAGTTTCATAATAGTAAAAATGATGTTATTTTGAAGTATTGAGGAAATAGCTCGCGGAGGAAGTGGGTACCACGTCTATGATACCTCAAGAAAGATTATCCTAGGTTTAAGACTTGTTGGGGATTCCCTCTCTTACACGTCATCTTCTCTTGACTTAAAATGCGAGATTAGAGTAACTTTACAGCAGAGTATTGTACTTAATTAGGAATTGCTAAAAAGAGTGTTATTGTTGTTCTCATTTTCATCTTCATCTTCAGCGTTATTATTTATTTCCGTTGTCGATATTGGTGGCAGTGTTGTTGTTTTCAATATTGTTGCAGTAGTTGCTGAAATAGTTTGTGTTTTCTCCTTACTATGATCATCATAACCATTGGCTTTTGTTTTCGTAGCTAATTCTGTTACTTCCATCGTTGCCGTTTTTGGCTCTGGTGTCATTGCCGTTTTTGATGCCATTGTTTTCGGCGGAGTTGTTGTATTTTTGCCTTTATTGCCGTTTTCATACGGGACTTCGTCGTTATCGCTTTTCTCCATTTTCTCTGTTCTCATCTTTCCATTCGTCATTGACGTTGGTGTCGATGTTGGACCATCACCACTGTTTTCATTTTCGTATTCGTCCTCAGTTCCAGTTTTTGCTTTACCCGCTGTTGTTGGTCGGGTCGCCATAGTTACTGTTGTCATCTTTGTGGTCATCCGTTTCGGCGCAGTTGTTGCATATTTGCTCAAGTTGTTATCATTTTCATCAGGGTCACCATAGTTATCGCTTATAGGCATTGTTACCTTTGACATCATTTTATTCATCATTGATGTTGGAGTCGATGTTGGACTATGACCGTTATTGTCATTTTCGTATTCATCGTCAGCTTCAGTTCTTGTTTCGCCCGCTGTTGTCGTTGCATTTGGCATTTTTGTCGTCACCGTCATTTTTATTGTCATTGCAGTTTTCATTGGCTCCTTCGTTGTCAAACCTTCCATGTTGTTGCCTTCAGTGCTGCCGACATTGTTACTTTCGTTGTGGCTGTTGTCACTACCGTTTTCAGTGCTATCCTCAGTGGGAGAAGGAAGCGATGGGCACTGGTAAGGCAAATTGAAGTACCACTTGGCTACGGAAGTCGTATATCCCCTCCATAGTGTCTTCCTAGTTAGATTCATCTGTTTTACGGTAAAGGAAAGTGGCTCGGTAGTAGATGGATAAACGTCATTGTTATAGTGAATACACCACGTTTCCGTGGTAACTGGGTTGTATCCAGTATCTCTCCTCCAAAGATTGCAGGTTTTCCATTCCACAGTGTCGGTTCCGTTGAAGTTGAACGAAAGTGGGACGCGCTGAATAGGCATCCTGGGTACTTCCTTTACCGTACAAGGAGCTTTCCAGTTGGACGGAATATAATGGTACTAAGAATGCAAGAGAATTATTCATTAATTTTACAGTGGCTCCAGAGTTTATTATTAGCAATTGTCTTATTCTTCAAGAGTCACTTAATGGAGCTCCAATGTAGAAGTCAAAAGTCAAAAAAATTAGGTGACAAATTATTTTTTATTTTTTAAGAAAACAAAATGGTCTCAATTTAGTAATAAACATGTAAATTATACACCGTATAAAAGAAAGAATAGGGTTAACAACCCTAAAAAATTTTTTATCTTGAGAATCTTAAGATAAAATTTAATGCAATCCATAACTCTGACTCAGTGTACCCTGGACGGTAAACTAGTCAAAACTAACAGGCTCAATTGTTAGCAGACGTTTGTAATTCAGTGAGTGAACTGATGTTTTTTTTACTACACCTTAATTGAGTAAAACAATGAATGTTGTATTTTGCTTTTTGAAAGGATGAAATTGAGTGTTTAAGGTGACTGAATGAACTATTATTGTTGTTGTTCATAAACTTGAATTTTCCTTCATACAAAATTGTTACGTGTTTTCAAATAATAATATATTAAAAACATACACGATAAGGAATATTTTATTTATATTGTTTGCTTTTCTTTTAAAAAAGATGTAAATGTTATTTACCCTGAAGAAACCATTATTGCTTGGAAAATATAAAAAGCTCTCGTGGAAGTTTTTAACGTTGGTGTCTATTCTAAGTGTCCTGTTGGGGAGCATTTGGAAGTACTGGGTCTGGTACGAACGACACTTAGTGCCACTTGAGCCCACGATGCACTCCTTGGTGTCACCATAAACTCTGTAAGTCTCACCGAAATTGTACGCTGGTCTCTCGGGAATCTGGCCGCACCATATTAAATTAACCCATGAAGCCAGTACTGTAATAATTAACTTTGTTTTCATGCTTTGTAAAAAAAATTTTCTGAAAAGTATAAAAACTGAGTTAGTTATATTGATACAGGAGGCTGGCCACTGAGAGGTGTGCCGCTGAATCATAATCCATATTGGAAATAGCATAAGATAAAGACATTGACTCCATCGTCCATTTGTATGAGGATTAACTTTCAAAATGTAAGTGTTTGTCTTCAGTATAACAATCACCAAACATAAAAAAAACATCATAGTAACAGAATGACTTTACACTGGAAAATCAGTTTTTATCTCACAGCTAATTTAAAAATATCACAAGTGCCAGTTCAAGTGGCATAATTTTTTTTTCGTCATTCCTATTTGATTTTCTGTTGTTGCACCCTCATAGTAAATCAGATTTATCATGTGTTCAAATGTTCAATTTGTTAGAACGTCTTTCTGTGAAATAGCAGAACGTGATTTAGATCGAATTGTGCAAAGATTAGGAAAATTACATATTTATGTTCGAATTAAAAACAGTTTTTAACTTATGCCTCTTTGATTTTCGGACAGAGACCCTTCTCAATTTACATGCATGATATCCGTATGGACAAGGATGTTTTCAACTTCAAATCTTCTGAAGTAGCGTTTCCGTAGAAAGTTCTATTTTTACCATTACAAGAGCAGCTATCACCCAGATACTAGAAAATTATGTAAGTGTCGGTTTCAAATAATAAAGAGGCCTTTGTTTAGAAGAGAGTCGTGGTTTCAAAATGAATAGCAGGATGAAGGGAGCTCGTCGCTGAAGGAAGCGTATTCATGGGTCGTGGGCCCCCGGTGAAAAAAGATGATTGAATCACGAAACTAACGGAAAGTTTTTATGCATTTTCAGCTGCTAAAAGTAGCTTATATACCGGGACTGAAAAGAAAGTAATTATAACAAACCTTCAAACAAAAAACAGCTGTAGCTTCTAATCTCACATTTAAATGCTATTAATTTACGTGAAAAACTATTTACTTACTATCTTTAAATATAATATTATTCTCCTTTTAAAAACACGTTTTTGTACGCCCTTGTAAAATTACATAAAATTGTATGTCGTTGTATGCCAATAGCATAACTACTTACCTTCACCAAATATCCTTATTGCAACTTTTCTGTTTGCCAGTCACAGAAATCCACAACAGCCGAAAGTTAAACTAGACTAGAGTGATAAATGTTTTTACCGAAACAGCGATTTTATGTCAATTTTTGGTACAATTATCCTTTAATAACTGGGCTAATAAAAATGGAAATTTTTAGTATTGGTCTGTGCATAATCTCGATTTTCGTCAGCATATTTCTATCGCGTTAGTTTGTCTTCTAGAAACATTAAGATTTACCTAAATTACCTGAAAGCAAACAATTAACAAAAATGAAACTTACTCATTGTTCAAAATTGACCAGGTCAGACCACAGCAGCGCTTTTCATTTCTTTTTTCTTCAACTAGAGAACACATGAAATTTGTTCCACATTTTTTATGTCAAAAATTTAGCGTTACATGGATTTTTGTGTTAAAATTGTAATTAGAAAACATAATATTAACAATAGTAAATAACATCTTTTCTCCCTTTCTTGAAATTTTTCATAGACAAAGTTTGCCGTTTCTTTTCATTAATAGCTTAATGAGAATATTTAGAAATCTTGAAAGCAAATCGATACTCGTAACTTAGCGGCTTAATGACCAGTAACAACTTTTTGTTTGATTTTACCATTTGAATTGTCGAATCACGCAAACAAAACGAGCACAGATGGCACATAATGTTACTTTTGTTAGTTTCTACCAAACACCAAATGTTAAACGCTTCATTTCCCTGCATTACATTTGGGGAGAAAGAGCTGCCCTATCTACTATCAGGCATGCATATTTTTCCGTTTTCTCGGATAAGGACGTCAAATCGTTGACCTTCGGAAACACACTTGTACTCATGTGTTTGTGTGTTTTTCATGCGTATCCGTTTAATGAAAGCCATTATTTATATTCATGGTTTCTACAATGGACGAAGAAAACATTTTTAGATCTTTTTTGCCCATATAAAAGCTTCCACTTAAAGTTATTGAGTTTTAAATATTTTTAGTCACGCATTTGGCGTGTAAATAGAAGCTATATCACCGGCTATTCCTGTACCATATCCGATTATCCACGTTCGCTTAACCAGCTAATGAACCACGCACGATAATTGGATATAAGGTGACGTGATCATAGTCAAATGTGACTCAGCTATTGCAAAAACGAAAAAATCACAATTCGTTAGTGATTTAAAAGATAAGAGAAATGACAAATGTTCATTCGTTTGTCAAACTTTTATAGTGTAGACAGCAGCATGATTGTTATGAAGCTGGCAAGACTATTTGTAGTCATGTTTTGTCCCCGCACATGCGCGGGAAACGCACTTCGTAGGAGTTACATCAATTTTTTACGCTTACGTCTATTTTTATTTTCCTAAGTAGGTACCAACTCTTGCGAGGTAGGTGTTCAGTTAGTATTTAACAAATCAACGAGATAAAAAATGCGTTTACAATCTGTTTTTTTGCACAAGCGCTACTTGTCACTTTGAGTTTGGTTAAGATTAATCAAAATTTTCAAACAGTACTATAAACCCCAAAAGAGAACCCCTAATTGGCGCTTTGTTATCGCTATAGAATATCATCTTTGCTCAAAATATGAATGTCTTCATTTGAAGTAGATGAAAAACGGGAGGTCATTTTGACTTCCAAAGTAGCGGCCCCTGACAAAATAAACGTTAAAAAAACTGTTTTAATAAAAGTTAACCCAGCTTGTTAAGCCTGTTTTAGTTCTTAAGAAAACATCACATCAGGACCGTAGATTAATACAATTCTTAGATTTATTCTTTGGGGAGTAGTATCAAATTTTCAATAGTTCTATTTTAGAAAACCTTTTTAAAAAAATATAAATGTAAATAAATAAATGTAACAAAAGGAAAAAGATTAAATACTTCACAAAGTTTGAAAAAAGTTAATTTAAAACCGGATCTGGACTAGAACGCAAAGTCCCTGCTGGTTGGGACTGATTGTCAACATTGCCGTTGGTTATAAACAAAAAAAAGTGTTATCGCTGGTGTATTTGTCGTTTGGTTGTTGGTTTCCATAAACTTGCTGTCGTATCACACCCTTTTACTGTTGCATCTGTTGTAGGAGATAGAATGGATTCTCGGAAGAACATTTATAAAATATGAAAAAATAGCTAGAACTATTGTAATAAAATTTTATACATTTTAGAACTTAACTATCCTGTCAAACAGTAAAATACATAGTTGCGCTATAACAGGCATGGCTAGCATCACCTTTAAGTGGCACGAACAATGGGTTATTGGCATAAAGTGACAGTGCTAAAAATTTCTATTTATGGAAATGGAATATTGGCTCTAAATTGCTCACCATCATGCAAAAAAATTAGCTGTTTATGATTGTCTCCCAATCAATTCTAAAGTTAACGATCTTCGCAACTATGCATTTTACTATTTGACTTGATAGTTAAGTTCGAAAATGTATAATTATTACAATATAGTTTTAGCCATTTTCAGTTTCATATTTTATAAATGTTCTTTAGGTTTATTAATCATTTTTACCTTTTTCTTCAACAAACTCCTGTCTTAAGGTGTACTCCAACTTATGTCTCTTCGTTTTTTAGTAAGGCATTCTACTCACTATATATACCAATCAGGTACAAACATAAAGGCATTTAATAGGTTACTGAAGTTTTGAGGTTCTGGGCGTGAAGATCTCAAAGAAAATTTCTCCATTGGAAAATATTTCTTTTAAGCCTCTTAAGAAACGTTTGTTGAAAAGAAATGGAGAAAAAATGTTAACCGCTACCTATCTTTATATATTTTAAAAAGAATTCAAAAATCCAGTTTCTCACGTTTACATATCTACTGTGCAAGGATTTTATTTAAAAAAAAATTGCCAAAACCACTCGATTTTGTAATAAACGGTGTTCTCAAGCATTTCATCGTTTCTGGTTCTGGGTCTATTAGTTAGCTGCGTTGTAACCGGCTTGTACGAACTATAAAAGAAGAAACAATATGGATTTCTCGTAATGTACGAGTTAAGAACTTATTACTAGTTAGTTTTGATAGGAAGTGATTACTGCGAATACTCTATTTTGTGAATAGTTATAGTCACAATACAATTTTTAGTATGCAACGTATTTGAGTATTATTGTAAATGGAAAAGGGTGAAATAAAGTTAGAGTGAACACACTTAAGTGTTTTTTTATAAACCTATGAAACACACATTAACGTCCAACACTTTTTACACTTTCTTGATAACTTTTGGCTCTCCTTTTTTTGGAGTCTGCTGATTGTATGAATACTGTAACCAAAATGTTAGTGACTACCTTGAATCGTCTATCGATACTATATTGGGCCGCTGATTGTATGAATACTGTCACCAAAATGTTAGTGACTACCTTGAATCGTCTATCGATACTATATGGGCCGCTGATTGTATGTATCGGATTCCGAGTAGGAGGCTACTCTCCGCTTTGCTCACAACTGTAAGTGTAATAGTACAAACGTGAACTGGACGAATCAAACTTGACAAAACATGCACAATATTTTACCAAGTTTGTAACTTTAATGGCTTAATATGATTAATAATAGCTAGAACCTCTATAAAGATGTTTCGGAAAGTTCGTTTCGTTTCTAACCTATACATTTATTTGTTTTTATATGTTTCATTACATATTTGATAAAGATACCAAATTTAGATCCTGTATGAATCATTCACCTATAAGCTAAATCCATGCAGTTTACAATCGAAAAAAATATCTTGTTATAAATTTAATATATGGATATCGTAATAATTTATGTTCAATAATTTTCTTACAATACAAATGTAATGATAAAAGTCTGTACATTCGCAACGTTTGGTTAATTTTCGTCGCTTAATCTCCGCTATTTTTCCTTCTCTCACTTTTTACGAGAATGTCTTGTCTTCACCGCCCTGCGGAAACAATTCATTTGTACACAATTAATTGTTGATTTTTAAATAGTTTTAAGTGTATAAAAACTACGCTTGAACAGTAAATGAAACTGAAGGCAACAAAAATTATTTTGTCTGAAATGTTTTTTGAGAAGATTAAATTTCCTGAATTCTACATGTTTTTCTTCTTCCGTTTTCATCTCTGCCTTTTTTTCCAAACCCTTCCCTTGATTCAACTCCATTTCTCTATTTCTAATCTAATTTTTTCCTTACTTCAACTCTCTTTCAGTGTTTCCACCCTTTCCCCATTGTTCCATCCCAGGTGACCTGCTTCTAAAATCTTCCAGTTTCCACCCCTTTCAACGTTTCCTCACCCCTTTATCCACCCCCTCCCACTTAAAAGTTTCTATTGCTAAAAATACTTGTTAAATACCTTCAATAACTTTACCGATCCGATAATTTTAGGATATAAAGGACAAATGTTAATCCAAAATATGCGAATTGAATCTAGATAAGATTTTTAATCTAAATCATTTTCTAATCTATATTCTAGATATATGATGCATTGTATTAGGACTAATCTATATTCTAGATATATAGGATGCATTGTATTAGGACTAATCTATACTTTAGATATAGGATGCATTGTAATAGGACTAATCTATATTCTAGATATAGGATGCATTGTATTAGGACTAACCTATACTCCAGATATAGGATGCATTGCATTAGGACTAGCATCCGTTCTATATTGCTACAAAATTGTGTTTTCTGCAAGCGCTCGTTAGATAAGCATCTTTGCGTTTAAGATTATCGATATGTATTTCTATATAGACTGTCTTCTTCAGATGATCTAGATCTTTAATCTTAACGGAAGTTAAGGGCATACCCTACTTAAGTTTAATTATACAATGTTATGTAATAATTAGTGGCATTGTTAGAAACTTAAGGAGGGTGCAGCGTTCATTTCCATGTCGATGGAAACCCACTTTCGACAAGTTGGTGATGGCTTACCCATTAGCAGTACAGACAGCGTGACTGCGTCGTAACCATGCGGTGTATGTAGCTCTTTAATACACACACGGAATGTACCTAAAGTGATTTTCTGAGACAAAAAAGTAATGTTTAGATAATGATGTAAATGTCTGTTGTACGTCTGTCCTGGTTAAAGTAATCATGACAAGAACCGCTTATTAATAACTGACATTTTTACAACCAGCACTTATAATATCACTATCAGTATATGAGTTCTTTGTTTGACCGTCGCCCTGCAAAATAAAACAACGACAACAAGGAGAGCAATGTAGAACTGAGATGCATGAATCGATGTTTTAATGCAGGACTGGTATGTGGGGTCGTATATGATCAACTAGCGGCCGGTGTGTTTATAGTTTATTGAAAACATTAATTAGTCTTCCCTTGCCGGTTTGTCCGTTAGGAAGTCAAAACTAACCAATAACATTACTTATCATCACCAGTGATAAAAATATATTTGCTAAAGTGTCAGTTCAACTATAGTGTTAACTGTCTTTAACGGCGCATTTTATAGGTTACAAACATACAGCAGCATGAACGACCTTTTATTGACAAGTAGCAACTTTCAACAAATGGCTTGCAAGTTATAAACATGCAGAACACTCATTAATGATATGGGAGTTCTTTACTCTCTCTGCAATAATACACTAGCTGATAACAAACACTTTTGGCCATCGAGAACGAAATCCATTTATATTATGTTGAGTGCAAACCTCGATCCAACTTGATATACTGTTGTAGATGGGTTTTGTTAAGCCTGTGGTGGAATGGTGCGGAGAGATAAGGATCGTAGGTACAGAGATATAAACACGTGGTAGCGTCACATCCTGTCGTAAAGATAGATAGACGTGCTTTACTTGCATGACCCATTTGATTTACAGGTATTGCTAAAGCTTTACAACAGTAACGATTTAGAAAAGCTAAGATATTTAACAATAATTTTCATAACAATAATAATCATAATAGTAACTAATGTCAAAGAGACAATCGTGAATGTTTAAATACTGTTAAGCATTTGAGCTTTTGATAATGAATCAATTCCTGTGTTGTAGAAACCTGTAGCACTTCTGTCTCTCATTAGGAGGACACAACAAGGGCAGGAAAACTGAATACAAAACAATAAACAATGGCAAAAATACTAGTTTTAAAAACTCCATAAATTAATAGTTTTACAGTATTTTCTTGCCTTATAATAAAAGAGCAATTTTAAAATAAAAAGAGAATAGAATAAGAAGTAAAAAAAATGGACAATATCTGGAAATTATTAAAACCAATACGTTTCATGTGGTTGTCGTGGAGAAACAAAACAGTGATTATTCGGACCATTTACAAAATTCGACATTAGACTAGTTTCGAGTTCCTTACTGCTGCTGATTTTTAAAGCGAAGGATCACGAAATAAGTCTTGTGTTTGCCTCTTCCGGGTCATAAGCACTTTTGCCGAAAGCCGTATTTTTACTTCCTTCCTTCCTTCCTTCCTTCCTTCCTTCCTTCCTTCCTTCCTTCCTTCCTTCCTTCCTTCCTTCCTTCCTT
>JAOTRI020120359.1:0-12210 GCA_028564885.2 Zoanthus sanctaehelenae
AGAGAAAGCCAAATAATCGTTTTCATACAAAAAATTGTTCAAAATGGCAAAACCTCCCAGTAGTCAGAGGGTTAAGTAAAAATATAGAGCTCTCTGAAAACTGGTGGGTCAATTCTCTAGTTGTTCTTGATGCGGCCCAGTCCTCAAAGGTGTGAAGGGACCCCCCCTGGCCAGTACTGAAAGGGTTTAGCATTAGAGCACAACTTTCTATGACTTTATTAGTGAAATAGAGAATGCGTAATGTTAGGAGAGACGCAGTAAGACAACACCACAACTCGTATTTTAGAGCTGGTATTTATTTAAGTAGAGCATCAAGGACTAAACATATGAAATTCTACCTGTCCAACATTTTCAATTTTGTCATGATTGTGCCATGCTACGTTTTTGCCTGCGATATCCGTTTTGGAAGAAGCTACTGAAATAATATGGCACCAGGTAAACAATATAGTGATCATAAAATTGTCGCTTCATTTCCTACAATACAGTAGTTTACGGGATCTTCAAGTTTTCTTTTTAAAAAAGCCCTTTTACCTTGTAATTTCAAATGCCAAAAGAACAACAACAACTTAACAACAACAACAACTTTATTTACCTTTTGATTGACATAACAATAATACAAAGATGGATAGAAAAAAAAATACTAAAGGGTTTGGCCTCCAAAAATAACTATAAAGTTAAAGAACAAGGAAGCCAAATCACATTAAATTAATTTGTAATACTGGGTCGGAAATACACACATACACAATAAACACAGGCACATCAGAAAACACAAATATGTAGCAAACAAAAAAGCAGCAAATAAATCATATTAAGGAAATGAAAATATATTATATATATTATATTTATTTATTTATTTATCATAGACACATAGAAAGCCAGGTTAGTATTTGCTTAAAAGTTCTTTTTTTAAAAAACCCTTTAAAGGTCCAATGATTATATATTTTTTGCTAGAGAGTTCCACACTTTTGGACCATGAAATCGAATGTTGAACAGTCCATAATTAGTTCTTGCTCGAGGCAAGTAGTATGATTGATTTGCTGCAGCTCTAGTATTATATTTATGAACATTTCCAATTTCAGTAACAAAGGCATCAAAATAAGAGGGCAGTAAATTGTTGTGAAATTTAAATATAAAAATTGAGATATGTAGTTGAACAAGATCACATAATTTGATAATATTGAGCAACTTAAACAATAGAGTTGAGTGTTCATCATATCTAGAGAAAGTAATAATTCGCAATACTTTTTTTCTGTGATATATATAGGGGTTGAAGTGTGGGAGGGTATGTGTTACCCCAAACAATAATTCCATAGGTCAGAAAAGGATAAATTAAAGAATAATAGAGATTGATGAGAATATTGATATTGACATAGTATCGTAACTTCGACAGTATTCCAATACTTCTCTTGATTTTTTTTACAACACTAGAAATCTGAGGTTTCCAGCTTAAGTTTGAATCGATCAGGACACCAAGGTATTTGATGTACTGAACTTGTCTTAGTTGTTTTTCATTTAATATCAAATCAAGGTTTGACGATAACTTTGAGGGGGGTGAAAAATGACAAAGCTTGATTTTTCTATATTACGAGAAAGCTTGTTAGCACAAAGCCAAGAATTAACACTAATAAGCTCATCATTAATATTTTCCTCAAGTAGAAGAGGGTTTTTGTGTTTACAAAATAAACTTGTATCATTAGCAAATAAATGGAAATCAAAAAAATCAGAGGAGCAGTGGAAGTCATTAACATTTAGTAGGAAGAGAATTGGTCCTAGAACTGATCCTTGAGGGACACCACAGGAGATATTTACAGGAGTGGAAGTTACATTGTTTATGTTAACTGTCTGTTGACGGTATGTGAGATAGGAGCTGAACCAAGTTTTAGCAATACCACATACGCCATAATATTCTAATTTTTTTAGCAATATGTCATGATTTATGGTGTCAAATGCCTTACTGAAGTCTAAAAATATACCACTCGAGAATTCTTTGTTATCAGTTGCCCTTTGAATTTTATCAATAATGCTAAGAATAGCATGATCAGTTGAGTGTCCAGGCCTGAAACCAAATCGATTATCAAAAAGTGTCATATTCTTTTCAAGAAAATTAACTAACCTTTTACACATAAGTTTTTCCAGTAGCTTATTAAAGACAGACAGCAAAAAGATTGGACGGTAATTGGATAAGCAAGTATATGATCCTTTTTTATGAATAGGTATTGATTACACTTGCTAATTTGAAAATGTTTGGGACTATTCCTGTAGTAAAAGAAGTATTGAACAAGATCTCTAAAGGTTCTGAAATTACAGTTCCCAATAGTTTGAGAATAGTAACAGGCATACTAAAAGGACCAGAGGCTTTACCAGCTTTCAGTTTGGTGATTTCAGCTTGATCTCATTGGCTGTGGTTGGGAAAATGCAAAAACTGTCACATGGAGGATTTTTCAAGTACTCAAAAGGAGACGTCTGAACAGTTGGTATTGAATTTGCAAGATCTTTTCCAATATTGGCAAAGTAACCATTGAAAACATTTGCAACCATGTGAGAGTCAGTGATTGCATTGCCATTTGTAATACTTTTGGCAACCCTTTGACTTGTTGGTGATTTGAAGTGAATGATCTGTTTAATACCATTCCAAACTCTTTTACTATCATTAATATTTTCCAAGAAATAATTATTGTAATACTGTCTTTTACTAATTGTTAGTAAGTGGTTTAATTTATTTCTATAGTACTTGAACTTACAGTGATATTATGAAGATTTGGTCTTTAGGTACTTTTTATACAAGCTATTTTTAACGTGAATGGGTACCTTCATTGCAAGGCTTATCCAGGGTTTAGATTGAAATTTAAGTTCTTTTTTAAACACCAATTTTACAGGGACATGCTTGTCTATTATCTCAGAAATTGTAGAGTAAAATGAATCAAACATAGCAGATGGATCAGAGTCAGGAGTAAATACAGTATGCCAATCTATTGATTGCACTTCATTAACTAAGACAGATTCATTAAAATTTGAGTAATCTCTTCTATACACTTTAATATTTGGAGGAAGAGAGCCAAATTTGCTCAGTATAATAAAGTTAGGCAAATGGTCAGTTAGGTCATAAACTATATTTCCACTAATGGTAAAGTGTTCAATAGAATTTAGGAAAAGGGTATCAATTAAAGTTGCAGTGTGGGCAGTTATTCGGGTACGTTGCAAGATATGAGGCTGATAAAAGAAAGAAAGAGCCAAGAGTATTAATAAAGTTATCAGAACTAGTTTCTGAAGTTTTAAGAAGATCAATATTGAAGTCACCCATTATTAAAGAGTGCTTATTTTGGAGATGAATATGCTCAATTGTCTTATTTATATAGGACATAAAATTATTCAAATTACTATTTGGGTGTCGGTATATAACTCCACAGATTAAATTAGACCTACGATCCACTTTAATTTCTATCCAAAGAGCTTCAAAGTCCTCTCTTGTGGTTGTAAAATCTGAGAGAATAGAATAACTTAGGTTTTTTCTTATATAAAAACTAACACCTCCTGCATTAGAGAGGCTGGGTTGTGAGATGAAGTCATAGTTTGCTAACTGAGTATTTGCTAAGACATCTCTGTCAACTTTAAACTTGGTATCTGAAAGCCCTATCAATGTAAAAGGGAACTGTAAATCAGATAGCATATTGACAAAATTGTCATGGTTTGCTTGTAGGCTTCTGATATTACAGTGTAATGCGGAGAAGGTCTCAGGATCTGATGAACACTCACTGATGTCATAGGCAGAGTGGAAATCATGTGTTGTATAATAACTAAAATTTTGATCTGTAGGCATATTGTGGTCAACATCAATACTGGTAAGATGTGGAATATTAGAGACTGGCGATACTATATTAAGATATGGCAGGTTTTTAAATTCATTGATAGTACTTTCATCAGAAAATTCATTATGATCGGATGCACAGTTTGCCTCTACACATTTATGGCAATCAACAGTAGTCAATAGATCCTCTTCACTTCTGATAAGTTTGGTTTGGCTATATCTGTCATCCCGCAAATAGATCTTACCATTTGATGTCCAGATGAAGTCATAACTGTAATCGTTCTTAAATATGAGCGCAGCTTTAAATAATTCTTTATTTGCCTCAGTCAGGCTCTCATTAGAGGGTTCCCTATACCCCTCGTGAAAACAGATTCACGTAAAAGTTTTTGGCTTTTTCACGCGTCACGAGAAAGTCGAAAAATGGTTTCACGTTCACGGAAAAAGCTGGCAGACACGTTTCACGTAAAAATGCAAAAGATAAATCACGTTTCACAAATAAAATAAAATTAGTTGCTATTGATTTATCTCAAAAAGGAAAATTACGAAACTCATTTAAAGATCTTTAAACATACCTGCTGCTCACCAGTTCAGCCATTCTTTACGGCACGATAAGAAAGAAGCAGTAGCTGGTCTTAGATCTATCACCCGTGTTCACAACGGGAAGCCTCCTGGGATTGAATGATCATTTTATTTGTTCGTAGCTACAGAGCATGTCTTTCTTGGCAAATACCAAATGTCTTTACTCAAGTATGCCATATTCTCCTCAGTTCGGAAACATGCCAGCTGGCTAGCTCAGTTGGTAGAGCACCAGACTATCGTGCCGAAGGCCGAAGATTCAAGTCTCGCCGATTCAATACTCATGGTCTTTAAATGGTTGAGGAAAAGGTGCAGTCTTTGCCCCAACAGTGGAATCCCGGTTTAACGATATTCACGGTATAACGATAAACATTCCTTTCCCCGGCAAAAGTTATACTAAAAATGTATGGGGCTGAACCCCGTTTTAACGATATTTGGTTTAAGAAAATTCCCTGTTTAACGATGGGGATTTTGTTCCCCGAGAGCAAAATCTTTCCCGATGTAACAATAACATCAACATGACAGACCACAGGAAATGCTGTGTTTGTAACGAAAGAAACTTTAATTCATAAACATCAATGCTTCTGTCAACAATCATTGTCCTTGCTTACGCTCCAGTAGCCATTATCATGTTGGATGAGCCAGGAGAAAGAGAAAGAAATTTTCTTTCTTCTCTCTCGGAAATGGAGGACACATTTCTGAGATTGCAAATTACTACAAAGAGGCAAACAAGGCTGAATGAATATTTTCACCAAGATTCCCGGTTTGACGTCCCCTTGACATATCGTTAAACTGGGATTCCACTGTACTTCGTATTTAGAGAGATTGTTCTTTCGGAACGAGTGGTTCGCAAAAAAGTCCAGCATTGGTTTCGCAGCTCATCATCAGGTCCATCAATATCTGCATCAGAGTCGCTAAGATCGCTTTTATTGCTATATTCATCAACTTGATCATCCTTGTCATAATTACTCGTACCATCAAACTGTACCTTCTCTCCAATTTCATCTTCCCTTAGGTACATATTCAGTGGAAGAGTACCTGACTTGTATTTTGTTGTCTCCTGTCTTACTGTTCTTTGACGTACGCTTTTGCCATTTTCTCGGGCCCATTCTCTCATAAATTCCTGACCAACATCGCTCATCGTTTGGGCTGGCAATGGTCTCAGTAGTGGAATGTCCCAGAATCTCAAAGAGTTTGACGGTATAGGATAGTAGGACTTTTTGTTGGTAAAATAATGAGCACCCCATATCGTTGTTCTCTTCAGCCCTTCTTTGACGGTATTTCCAAACGACCGCGCATAGTCAAGAACATGAGCTCCAGCATCATGTTTGAGATGGTGAGTTGCATGAAGGGATTCCACCTGGGCAGTCGTACAGCTTTCAAGGTTTACTTTGTAATTCCCCTTTATTCCTTTAATATTTTCGTCCAGCTGTAGAATGCCATCAGCAATCATTTGGACAGATTCGGTTGTCTTTGATGCCACTGTTCCGTCTGGCCCATTCAAACTTTTCTTTTGGTATAATTTTCTAATAGCAGAAAGAAAATCACATGTGCCCTGCACTCCAGTAACTAAAGAAACCTCACCGAGTTGCGAGTCGCAGACGAACAAGTTGTAGTCAAACTCAGAGCAAAGTCCAGTTGGCTGCAGGAAGTTGGCAAATTCCGCACGCCCCTTGCCTCTTCCTTCTTTACCATCTCCCGCCACAACAGAAATGCCAGTGGAAGAGCTGAAGAGCTTAATTTGGTGTGCTTTTGGGTCTGAGAATGCTATCCCCTCTTTAAATACAGCGACGCCATGAACTCGACATTCTTCTGAAGCTGTTACAAGGCAGGATATAGCACTTGTACCAAGGTTGACCAGGAAAAGCCCCCCTCTCGGCCCTTCTGAGGAAAAATACAGGTGGGTACTCCACTAGCTCTGTTACACTGCCAGTTAGTCCAAGACCATCCGTCTCGACTGAAATTTGGTAAATCCGTTTATGTGCATTGCAGCTCACCAACAAGATGTCATCTGAGGCAGAACATATTGCATTCAAAACAGGGATTTCTTTATTCAAGTGAAGAACGTCCTCGCGTTTCCACTCTGAAGCATATCTCGTTTTCAGCTGTAGAAAGTGTGTAGTCAGACGTTCTTTCAGTTCTTTCACATTACCAGTGGCGTCTATTCCCCTCTTTGTTAGCTCACCAATAACTTCTGGTTTCTTCAGTGGCTTAACATTGATTGCCCTTTTGTTTGTATGCTCAATAACAATAATACCGTCTGCAGTACATACAAATACAAAGCCGTTGGAAGCACAAAGAGACCGAGCACCTGAAAACTTTCCCTTGACAACTTCCGTCCGCACTGGATTATGCAGTTGTAGCTGAACAAGCTTACTTTCATTGCTTGTAGGAGCAAAATCCAACATGAACAGTACTCCATTTCCAGCATTGGTTATATCAATTGGGTGGGGATAAGCACCGACTCTGTTATCTTCTGTAAACTTAAATCTCTCGGGGACCAGTGAGTGAACAACTAAGTTGACACCCTTCAGCTCATCAAGAAAAGGGCCAGCAGTCAAATCAAGGACAGGGTCGACAGCCATACGATCCTTGTTTCTCACTGCTTCACTGTCTTTGAGAAGTGTTCGAAATACCTTCCTGGTCTGAGGATCATTATCATCTCATAAAGTTCTTAGAATAGCTAAATTCGCCCTCTGCATCTAAAATAAAATGTACCAGTTGGCAAACGAGCACTTCAGGCTCTTTCCCACATGAATTGTGTCAGGCAAAGCAACCAATAAGGCTAGCTCTGGCTCGAGAGATCCGTCTTGAACTTGCTGGTTTATATTCTCCATTGCCATTTTATTACCTTCCTCGCAGTCGCTTGTAAATACGAATACAGCCAATTAAATGCATTCCTTACCTTCGTTTAAGCATTTTGAGCAAGCTCTGCATGCTGGATAATGCGAAACCTGTCCTTTCGCTTTACAATCTTCACAGACGTCTTCCTGACACCAACAAGCCTCACAAAAACAGTCACAATTAATTGTGTCAGGAGTGATGATGTGCTCTTCCGTCTTTGCCATGGAAAGACAGCTATCGCAAATCTGCAGCAGCTTTACTTCAGTCTTGAACTTATCAGTCAGATGTTCGCCAGTCTTACCAGCCTTTGGCACATAATTTACAGAAACAGGCATGGACACTTCGTTTTCTAGTGTTGTCACAAAAGACACGGTTGCTTCTGTTACCACAGATTCTTTCAGAAATTCAGGTGTTGGATTCGGATGCTTTTGGGCGAATGCGAGGTCTACATCCACATTTAGCCCTACAACTCTTTTAACACTTTCGTCAAATCTGAGTCCGGACTTGAGAGCTGTACCATCATTAGCTAACGCTACTGGGTAGACTTTGGTTATGGTTGAGTCAACTAGAGGTTTGACAATAGTAGAATTATCGGCAAGCTTATTTACGGTCGTGACAAGGTCCCGGATAACACCACTTTTGACAGTATAACCTGCTTGTTGTTTTGCACAAGTTGCTGCCGACGGCCCATGAAAATTAGCCTTTTTAGTGTTTACTTCAAAATGGCCCTTGCCCTTTCGCCCTTCTCCATGCCAACCTGGGCCTCTAAGAAAGTTAACAGTGCTTTCCCCGCCAAGATATCGAATGGAATTATAAAACTCGACTACTTCCTTATCGTACTGATGATGTTTTGGGTCGTCCAACTGGCTTACAACATCTCGGATATGTTTGTAAAAAATTCCCTCTTTAAACAATGTACCATTTCTGACCAGTTTATCAAGTCTGACACAAACTTCATCAGCTACTTCGATACTAATAGGAAAAATTAAACAGTCTTCATCAACGTCAGAATCATCGGAGTGTTGACTGTCCTCACTGGAAATTTTCATGTCACTTTCACTGCTTTGATATCGAGGATCGCTGTCACCAAAGTCACTCTCGTTGCTGTTTCTTTCAATATCAGAATCCCTACAGGTGTAATTAAATCGAGTTTTTGCACATGAGTTTCAAAGCTCATCCGAAACTTACAGGAACAATGAACAGACTGAACAATGCCGCTATTGGATAAGCTCATTTATTCTAAACCAAATATACAACTTCCCTGCACATTCACGGACCTAACAAATAATATAATAGGTATGCAGCTGGATACTTATTCTTTTGTTACCACAAACAATATCTTCTGTACATGAAGTCTAATTAAGTCTTCTAATTAAGATTCTATAAAAGTCACCAAGATATCAATAAAACGAAAATGTACAAAAAACATCTTACAATGTTTGGTCTTTGGACTCAACAATAAGATCAACGTCTACATCAGAACCGGGATCTGAGCCTGCTGCAAATTCAACAACACTGCGATCTTTGCCATCTTTCTGGACTTTCGGATTTTTGGTAACAAATGACATCATTCCTGTTTGCCGTTTTCTCTTTCTTGATTGGTGCTTCTTCTCACAAGCATCAAAGTGCTCTGAAACATAAAGCACAGAATGCTTAACTTCAAAGTTAAGCATATCTCCAAGTAGCTATCTATAAAGCCGACCCAAAACTTGAAAAGAAAAAAAAGATAACAGCTATTCTTCACTTGTTAAAACCAGAGAAAGCAAATTCGTTGTCAGTATTATTAATGAAAGATTTGATAAAATATCACTCTGTGCCCAAAATAATTGTAGTAGTAGTAGTTAAGTAACATCAGAATAGGAAGAATAGACGATTAGATAAACCATTAACTATGAGGTACTAGATATTAATAAGCAACGGAAAGCTTGATAAAAGTAAATAAAAGCATTCAATTTGTAAAATCGATTTATGTAGGTACTTACTTTTTTTGAAATAGCCAACCTTTCCTTTCACTGTGCGATCAGTTGGTAGGGAAACAGTTTTATCGCAAAGCCTACATCGCACACTGATTTCAGATACCTCGTGCGCACCCCCACATTTCTGAAATTCTAAAAAAATTATGTTTTTAGTTAGGAGGTAAAATAAAGTTTTTGGTGTCACCTTCAACATTTTCAATGCCAAGTATGACAAGGTTGTTGCAAGGTTGCGAGACTTTCTTATGCAAAATGTATAAATACTTAACGTACTTACCAGTTTGTAAACGCTCAAGGTTTTCTTTTTGACGCTCGTTTCTTTGAATTTCCTTTCCACATGTAAGTGCCGCAGCAAGCACCCTATCTTCTTGTGTGGTTGACTATTTGGGTCTGCCTTTCCTCGTCTGACACTGACTGGATGAAATGTTTGATGCTGAAGTTGATCCACATTTTGAATCAGCAGCGACTGTAACATGCTTGGTCCTGCCCCATATGATTTCTTTTTGAAGAAGTGTCATTACGAATAGTGAAAAGGACAATAGTATTCCTGCTAACTGTATTTGGTCGTTTCTGTGATGATTTAATTGTGCAAAATTACTGATGAATGAGCATTTTTAATCTTTTAATGGGCTGACCAGTACAAAATTGATGGTGGGGTGAGGAAAATGCAAAAATAGAATTCCCTCAAGGCAAAATAGAAAAGAAAAAAATTCCTGCATCAGAAATTTTCATAGAAAATAATAATAATAATAATAACAACAACAACAACAGTAATAATAAGTTTTATTGATGTGTCAATGTATTAGTTTTCAAAACTAATTGGAGATACAAAAAGAAAGGAAAAAATTGATGAAAATGTGTTTCCAGAGAAAAAATACCTGTGAAGCTGAAAGAAGTTAAAAAAAAATCCTGCAAGCTGAAAATTCCCCATTTCCCTCCATCTCTTCTCTACTGGTTCACCCCTAATGATGGATTTGTATCAGTGCTATGTCAGCTTTGTTTCACACCCACAGTCAAGATGCGTATAAAATACAAGAAGTGAACATGTCCTTTACCTTGTAACCACACATTCGGTTGCTCTTCTATTTCTGTTTTCCACATGTCTCACTGTTCCTGAGTTCTGACAGCAAAGACTTCTGTTTTTTGAGTTCGCTTGTCCATTACACTGAGTTGCAGTTCAAATGATCCAAGGCCTTTGGACATCGCTAAATCTTTGAGCCCAATCGCCCTGGTTAAAAATTGGGGTAGCTGGTATGGATGATAAAATACAGTTTTAGACGAAGACTACAATTCGTAAGTCCAATAACACAAAACAAAGTCTTTTTGGCTATCTAACCTCACTGATGGCGCCAAGAGTGTCAGACGGAATGGCCAGCTTTGATTTCTCTTTAAACTCAGGCTCAGTTTGGCCTTTGAGGTAGGCCCAAACCATAATATTTACAACCATCTTTTTCCTATAATTTGAAGAATAATTAAACAAGATAAATGAAAAGTTCCACAGAAGAAATAATCAAATATACAGAAGAAATATAATAGATAGTCTAGATAAGCTATACACATCTTTTTCAAATAAAAAAAATAATGTCAAGTTTATAATAGTCCTAAGACCCAGTTATCATAAGAAATTCAGGACTTTACACTTGTAATTGTACGTCTTGTACAGCCATTCATTTACCCGGCACCAAAATAATATAGGAAGCCAACCGGCCAGGGTCTTCAAATTACTAAATGGCCGGAAGTCGAAAATTTTTAAATAATTCTAGAAATCTACAAGTATTTATCAATCGAAAATCCCCTATATTTATTAAGAACTATCAAGCTTTTCTAGTTATTATAAAATGGCTTTATTTCAACGTTCTGTCTTGTCTCGGCATAGAGTAGCGACGGCTTGTTCGACGACACTTAGAAAAAATCGTAGCCAACTGCCGGCCAGGGTCTTCAAATTACTAAATGGCCGGCAGTCGAAATTTTTCCAAATATTCTAGAAATCTCTGAGTAATTATCAATCGAAAGTCCTTTGAATTTATTAAGAACTACGAACATTTAGTTTTTTCTGGTAAATTATCAACGAAAAATATTTTACACAATGCAAGCTACTGCATTAATTGGAAGTAGAAACCACTTCGTGGTTACAAGTAAAACTGAGCTCTTTCGTGACTAGGATAAAGTACATATAAATTATATAATAACTCAACTAATGACAGAGTACATAATTCGAATGTGCGAGAGTATGATAGAATTTAAAGTCCACAAATTTAGGTCTTGTGACTAAGTTTGGACAATGCCAACAGCAGGTTTCCTAGTCACAAAGAACTGCGGTAACTGTTTGAAATCAGTGCAGGTTTTACCTTCTTAAGAGTCGAGCTATATGCTAGATGGGCGAAAAGATCCGTATTCACTGCTATTACAGTTTTCACCGAGGAATAAATGAATGTTTAAATTAATGATTAAAAGTAATATTAAGGTAGCCAAGAAGAGCTTGCTCAGAGACCCAACCCTGATGATTCTTTATAGCGGAAGATAATTCTTCAAACGAGGGAAGGTTGTAAAATACGCTTGGTCCCGAAGACACTTCCGATTGGGATTATTATTCAATGGGTGTTCACCAAAAGTAGGCTCCACGGTAATTTGGCCACCATTCATACTGTATTCGTCCACAACCTCACTTGATTGTAGTATCTGGTTAGGCGTTACAACGGCACAGTGTATATTGTTGCCAAAAAGAACGTGTGGTACACCTTTCCCTATAGATTTATAAGACAAATAATTTAAAACGGAACTAAGACATATCGCTAGAGTCTTAATGAGTATATTTTCAACGTAATGTAATGAAATAGATAAAAAAAATAGATATATATTTGAAAGTATAAAATAACATACTTATTTTCGTACTGACTACTTCCTTATGTTTTTAAATGGCTTCGGTAGAAAAGATGCGAATTTCGTCAAAGTGCAATTTTAAACGATTTTTTTACTTAGGTTTAATATGTGACCTACTTTTTCGCCTAAGCC
>JAOTRI020120370.1:0-12210 GCA_028564885.2 Zoanthus sanctaehelenae
GCGCCTTGACCGCCAATATCAACCACAGTCAACAACACCACAAATATATAATACTTTTATTCTTGTGTAAGTTTGATCCTTGCGGTGAAAACTACAAACATTCAAAGTAACAACCAACAAAAGATAAGCTGAAATTATAAATAAGGATAAATATCAGCCGAAGGAAAAAATGGCAACTTTCTTAAATAGCTCTTAACTGCTTCTAACAGACTCAAGATCAAATAGACTCTCACGCTTCACTCCCAGATTTTTTAAGTACGTATCCTGGCCCGGCCAGGTCACAAACTTCAACTAGTTCCAGTCCTGGATGGTCCCCATTTGGCGCTCAAATAGAAGTATCCGAGGCAAAAAGGGGGGGACTGAGTTAACGACAAACGGCAAAAAACAATGGCCTTAAATAGAAAATACAGTAGTTGCACGTTGGAATTCATCGAGCTGGCCAATTGCTGACGGTCGCCTTCAATGATACGCTGGGGAAAGCTCATTTTTGTGGTTCTGTGAACAACGTGAACAAATAAATAAAATAATAAATAAATACTTTATTTAACGTCAATTATGAAGGAATTGGTTGCCTATTCTTCAATGTTCAATCGATCGACGGCTCAGATCTAGGCGTGAAAGTCGAATTTGCAGAGGAAGAAAACCGGAGTACCCGGAGAAAAACCCTCGGAGTCAAATTGAGATCAACAAATCTCAACCAACATGCTGAGCCCAGGAATCGAACCCGGGTCGTAGAGGTGGGAGGCACGACTGATGACCACTATGCCAACCTGACTGCCTCGCTTAGCGTCAAAAAACAAAGTTTTATAGCTTTCGTTTGCCTTTGAGGCTGAATCGAGATCCTTGCTCAATATAGAAAATGAAAATTTATTGCTGTTTTTTAAAAACAGAAAGTCGTAACGAGAAATAATATTTTTCACAACTACCGTCGTCTTTGCTTTTGTCCTCGTTTCTTAAAGTCCCTATTATCCGGATACAAGCATCCACACGTTTCCAAATTTTCCACTCTAGAGAGCGTATACAGAAATCTCTGGTTACACTGAGGAGCGAGACACTAAGCGTCTACGGCCGATAGGTGTGGACGCTAGCTGTATCCACACAAAAAATTGCGGATAAAAAATTTCCTGACCCTTGTGGACGGGGCCTAATTTTACCTCTCCCCAGGCGTACTGTTATACCAGGGTTCCACTGTATTACGTTAATTATAACTGTGTCTTTATTAACTACACATGCAAAAGAGATGAAAAAATATAGCTAAATGATGCAACGCAGCAGCCATTTCAGATAATTGCTTTTCAGTTTTGTAGAGTTCAACCGTTTTTTGTTACTTTTCTTTAAAAAAAATAATAAAATAAATATTTAAAGACAACTCCCCAAAGGGGCTTTTCTGTGTCTTATTAAGAACCTCCATCTTCCCTAGTTAAGAACCCCAACTGATAGGAGGCAAACCAATTGGCTATTTACAAAGCGTGGTAAATTTGTCCCTGGGGTCACCGAGGACAAATTAATTCAGTGGTCAGAATCGGGGAATCGAACCCGGGTCTTCCGCATTCAAAGCCCCAACACTGACCACTGTCCCACGCTGTCTCTTGTGTCGCTGAAAACAAACGTTTGCAATATGATCAAAACATACGGCAGTACCAAGAAAAAGAAAAAGAAAAAGAAAAAGCAAAGAAACAAAAAACTGCTCACGAATGGGGAAGCATAATTGACAAACCGCTACTTCCTTTCATTGGTTTACGAGGAACTGAACTGAAGAGTGGCATTTACAGAAAACAGCCTCTTTTTTTCATTTCACGGCTTTGTCTTTCTTAAATAATAACAGCGAAAACTGTAAAGAAAGGAATCGCCAGCTCGCACAACAACGTACCCTTCTAAGCTCTGGTTACACCAGCCAAGCAGTTTTTTTTCAACATGGAAATCTTTCGCACTGTTACCAATTAAGTTGTCTTGTTTCATAACCTCTTGAACCTTATAATAAAAAGTACAATGTTAAACTTTTTATTTCTGGAAAATGAGAGCGTCAAAAATTAAGCACATCAGTATATACATTATAGACAATTATTTACATTTATCAAGTATCCTTCGACACAAAAGATAGCATTTTTCGGTCCTGAAAAACGTTCTTGAAAGATATGAGAATATTAGATATTTTCAGTTTTTTAATGAACATGTAACTTGGCCTACGGGGGTGTGCAAAATAATTATAATTTATATGATAATCTGAACGCTCCGTTTTGCGGCAGTCGCTACATCAAGACAATACGTAATATTTCCCACATTTACCTATGATTCCAATTTTTTTTTGTTTTTAAAAACAGTATAGTGACATAAATAAATATATTAATTTTTAAGAAAAACAAAGCAATTAAATTCAATATATAATACTATTTAATGCATTTCTTCATTTTTCTTTTTACAGCTTGCGGAAATGAAGGCTGGTTATTAACCAGAGATTAATCGCTATGACAATACTGCGAGTTTCAAGTAAATAACTAGTTTTAATTAATTGAAGCTTAAACTTTGGAAAATTAGCTTCCGCGCATTCTTTTTAGCTTAGCAATGGTTCCATAGAACATCAAACCGGATCTTTTCAAACTAACATTGTATTACATAGTGAGCAACGAAGGCCAGGGCTATAGATATTCATTCTATAGAAGCCATTAATTGTCTACAAAAATTGAAATTGATAAGCATCTTAGTTTATACCACCATCCACTCATCATCCATTCACCATCCACTTTCATCATCCATTCACCATCCACTCTAATCATCCATTCTCCATCAACTCAATAATTCACAATCCACTATCATCATCCATTCACCTTCCACTCATCATCCATTCATCATCCACTCATCATCCATTCACAATCCACTTTAATCATCGATTCACCTTCCACTAATTACACATTCATTATCCATCCATCGTCCATTTATTATATATTCATACTACCCTCCTGCCCCCCCACCCCCCTATCCCCATCAAGTTGTTATTGTGAAATCTGATCCAGGCTATTAAATGAGGTTTGAATTGATTGTGCTTGCACATTTAAAAACAAGTTCAGTTCAAAAGAAATTAAATATTCATTGGGATGACTAACTATGAATCAAAAATGATTCATGGATTTGTGTGGATGGAAATTACTTTTATATGATTCTGATCTTGCTGGATTTGCGTTTAGAGTTGAGTGGCTTGCATCTCAAGAAAAAAAAACTAACAATTTTCCTCAGGACCATACATTATGTTATAGAGTATGTGTCATCATAAAAAATTTTATTTTAATGGATTATGCATATTTGTTGTCTTACCTTAAAATTCCTTTGCAAAGGGGACCAAAATAACATAAGTTGTTCTTTATGGGGCAAACTTGGGATAATACACAGTTCTTGCTGGATATTGTATAATGACACTACTGGACAGCTGTGCAGAATCGCATCCACTTGACCAAGCTGCTCTGGTAGCAAACCATTCCAAGTGGAAGCTAACTGCCTTCGACAGACACAACAACTACTTAGTCCAGGTCTTGATATAGACCGATTTTCACACCAAAACAGGGAAAAAGAACTGTCTTGTAGCAAAACAGATGTCACTTGTGTACCTTGAGCATTGCTTAGTTGAAACTTACACTGCTCAACCCACTGTCGCTCCACACGAAAATACTCCCAAAGTACTGTAATACTGTTCATATGCACTACCAAAACACAGTGAGGCACTGATGGGTGCACCAATACATTAACAACAGGCGATGAAGACTCTGCAAAATAATGGAACACACAACAGCTACCTATAGAATCCTTACATATGACTGGAGATTCTCCCAGGGTAATTAATCAATAAAACAAATAATCAATGAAAATCAATATTAATCGATATCAATCAAAACTAATTAATTGATTAACATTGGTAATCCATGATTAATTGATGACCAGCAAATATGTGACCTTTTAGCGATTATTAATCGATGACGGTAACTACTATCAACTATATGACTACATTTTTATTCTTAAAGTGCGATTTCTTTTAATTCTTGGCAGCTACAGAAATATTGGAAATATCATAAGCGATGGTCATCAAAGATTTTCTGTGAAAAGCAAAAGTAATCAATGATATTCGATACAAGTTTTTTGACCGTGTGACTATAAAATAATCATCGATTACCGCCTGTTAATATTAATTGACTAATTTTATCAATTGATATTAATTCATCAATTAGTTAATCGATCATTGGTTTTCATCGATTAATTACCCCGGGATTGGTAAAATTTCCGTATTAGGGCCTACTATTTATTCATACAAACTAACCTTTACCAAGACCCTATAATATACGCGATGAACTGCATGCATAAGTAAGTAGGCCCCAACACGGAAATTACCCTCCGGGGTATTCTGTTGCAAGCATAGTTACACTAAATTCAAATGAACCAACATTTCTGAATTATTGTCAACTAACAACTAATTTTCAGTTTTTCTTTTAAAAGAAATATGAAACCAAAGCGGAAGGGGACAGACGAACCATGCCCATGGTGCATATCGTCAACTTTAAATATTTCAAATCTCAACTTACCATCAAGAAATGTTGCTTCATTCAACGAGGGTCTCGATTGTGGTCCCGACAAATCAAATGCATAGAGTTTGTGTCCTTCAGTAGTAGATATTATCAAATGTTTTCCCGTGTTCCACACATGGCAGATCGAAAGATTATTTCTAGATTGACAGTGAAAACTTGCTTGCCTCGTCAAAGAAGTCACAACATCGTCCAAATGCACTAAGTTGAATAACATTACCCGAATCACAAGGTGTCTGATCCAGTTTGATCGCTCCGTGTATCACTGACTGGAAAGGGTGAAACCTGTGACTGTTTTCTTAGAAAACCTCCGACTAACATTAGTCACGATATACTCACATGACAGCATTGGTAGCCGAGCCTTCATTAATGAGAAATCATCGGGGAAGGGGAGGATGGGGAGGTAATTAGTTACGCTGCAGCTGACGGATTAGCGTCGGGGTACGGTCAGGATCAGGACAAGAAAAATATCCCAATACAGAAAAGAGTTTTTGACACAAAGATAAATATCTAAGTACTGAAATAAATATTTCTATACAAAAATGCATAACCAAAACAAATATATATTTTATTCAAAATTAAATTCCCTAGTACAAATGTTTTTCCATTGCAATAATTTTCATGGCATATAGGCCTTAGTGTCGTCATGTCAAGTTTGGCTGGAAGTGGTCGGGTGCTTGGCCGAAAGGTTTGAAAACATTGCTTCCGGTTCCTTTCGGAACCCCATTTTCATTTATTTGAAAGTCGGTTTTAAAATATCACGTAACAAGTCACGTGGTCATTTGATAAAAAGTTAATTAAGTTCAAACGATTGAGGATACCGAATACTATCACAGTCCAAAGTTTTGTATAAAATAATGCAAAAATAAGGGAAACATAAAACAATTTCTATAGCCAGTCCCAGGCCTTAACACCCTTGAGATGATCCATCCGTGTTTATTATACGCGTGTTACAGACGTATGTAAATTTGGAGGCTTAATTTTTAAGTATCACGGCATCGACAATTTTTACTCACAATGTTGCAGTATTTTCCTTTTACTGGTACAGTATGGCGATATTTTCCTTTTACTGGCACAATATGGCAGTATTTTCCTTTTACTGGCACAATATGGCGGTATTTTCCTTTTACTGGCACAATATGGCAGTATTTTCCTTTTACTTAGACAGTATGGCGGTATTTTTCTTTTACTGGTACGGTATGGCGGTATTTGAAGGTCCGGCCTCGGGCTGCACTCAACTATGGTGGTTTGCGGATAAGCGTTTCGATTCCTTCACTCCTTCACCACACCTTATTTCTTGTTCACCCCCATTTCTTGCGCGTCCAAAACATTTTAAGCAGTTTACTTTGAAGGCTTATACTGCATCTCATGTACGGATGGCATAAAAAGTTCATTGGTAATTTGAATTTTATCTCACTTATTTCGTCTTGCCGGCTACAACGGCAAAAACTTAAGCTAGCAGAAATCAGCCGGTCCCGCTTCTCGCTAGCTTAAGAGAGACTGAAATTTACTGACATTTAGGATGTTAGTCCTTTTACTGTACTGTGACGAAGGACTAACGTCCGAAATGTAAGTAAGTTTCCTTTCTTTTTTATACAGTGTATAATTTACATATTCATCACTAAATTGTTTAGAAATAATGCCTAAACTTAACAACTCATTCATTCCATGCAAGTACAATTCTAGAAAATTTAAGGATCTCCGACTTTCTATGGCACTTGCTCTAACTGTGCATGTTAAAGAAGAGTTCAATTCGCTTGGTAGGCATTTCTCCTCTATAATAAAAAAATTCATTTTTGCCTCAGGAACATAAACTCGGTTAACCCGGCCGGTGTACGCTGTATGTTGCATCTTGTTGTTTGATTAAAAAAGAGAGCTCTAGTAAAACTTCTCATAGTTGGTTTTTCAAATTATTCTTTAGTTTTTAATCAAAAAATGCTATCGAGTTTTATCATATAAATGTACACATGTACCTTCTCTGTAGAAACTTCTTTAGCACAATTGAGTCTCAAAGTTTCTTAAAATTTGACCCGATCAGTTAGCCCTGAAAATTTCTTAAGGGTTTCTTAATTTCTTGAACAGTTCACCTGAGAAACAGACTAAATAACAAACTTTCGTTCTCATCTTAGAGCTCTCCTCTTTGGCTGGGTAAAATGAAAGTGCCAAGTATTCTGAGATTTATAGCGCAAAAGCGCTTTGTAGATGTATACTGTCCGCTGAGGAATAAATTAGAAAATTAAAGAAATGCCTTTAATTCTTGTTTTTCATATTTAGAAAATTTCTTGGTTCAAGAGAGTTTAAAGTACGGTGGCCCAACAGTGCCAAACAAAACATTCTTTCACAAAACAAAACTTTCTTTTTGAAAACAAAAATTTAATTCAAGAAACAATACTAGAGTTCTATTTTAAAAATAACAAAGCAAAACTCTCTTTTGCTAAGCAAAACAAAGCAGCGTCCCAAGAGTGATACAAACGAAACCTCAGCCCACCCCTCCTGTTTAAGGAGGGGGCCTCAACCCTCTCCCAGATCTCCTCCTTCACTCTCCGCTCGAACTATCGCGCCTCCTTGTCTAGAATCAGGGGGAGTGTTATGTCCACTGGCCTCTCTGTGGGTGTATACAGGAGAGTCGTTAGTAGATATCCCACTTGAGCGCGGCCTAAGGTGCTGGTTCGATCGTTGTTTAAGGGCCTGTTTAGTTTCTCCGATGTAAAATTCATCAAAGCCCGGGTGGGCGCATTGAATATAATAGACCATGTTTCGTTTGTCTTACTCTTGAGACACTGCTTTGATCATGAGTGGCGTCCCATCATATGCATGCACCTCGGCACCAATGATCGTGCATGCAGAAGCCTAGCGGTTTTAGGCGAAATGTCGCAAAGTTTCAGGTCAATATCCAATTATAGTTTTATTTTATTTGTTCACTGAACAAAGGTTTGTTTTGCGTTCCAGAAATGCCAAATGAAACTTTCTTTTTTGAAAACTATCTTTCTTTTCAAATTTTTCTAGTGCCAAGTGCTGGCAAGCAGTACAACAAACGAAAACAGGCATTTTGCAACTGCTGCAAAAGTGGTGCTGTTATGTTTTTCGAATTCTGTGAAACATCGGTAGAAGTGACCTTCGTTTACTGTCCCGAGAATGTGGTGTGGAACTTGATCGAGAAGAATTAAGTGATCATCACGAATTATTTTGAAAAGGGCTACAATGAAAAAATTATAATTTTTTCTAATTTCTATCCAAGTTTTTTTTCTAGAAAGTTTTGTTTTCAAAAGAAAGTTTTTTTTGCGAAAGAAAGTTTTGTTTGGCATTTCTGGGCCACTGTACCAAACGTAATGAGCAGAAAACATTTTTATATTTTCACGGTCAGTCAACACATATGATATAGAATATTTGAGACTTTTAATTTTTTGACAACAATATTTTTTTACATGCAGATGATGGATAAAGAACAATTGATTTTTACGAACAAAAAAGATCTAAAGTTATCATTTGTTAATGTTAATAAACATAAGTTAAAAGTGTAAAGTCCTGATATTAAACAATGAGAGAATCTGCAATTCAAAAACGTACTTGAAAACCATAAATTTACGAGGTGATATATAGCTTCTCATTAGCAACAACTGAAACAAAACTGTGCAATGGTTTCGATTTCATTTCTTTCTGACCCGACTGAATGGTAAAGATCTCTTCATTTATTACAATATACACAGTAATAATATTTGATAGAGGAATGAAAGTTTTAATATTTAGAAGTGAAAGTGGCCAGGCTGATAGAGGTACTTGTGACAACTATTTTTTATATTTTTATATTTATTGTCGTTCACTGAGTTCTTAAATCAAGGCATTTGATTTTCAACAATCTTTAATTGTCTTTACCTCAACCATAAACCTAACTTGAAATCTGTAAATATTTTAATTTTAGTAAGATAAAGTTTCAAAGCAATAATTTAGGTTTTTTGTTAACTATAATATATTATAATAAAATTGTTCGGTGAACACTGTTCTTATTGAGCCTTTTTGGTAGCCAAACTATATGATCTTTATTGTTGTTCAAAGTTTTCAATCAATAACACAAGCACTTTTTTGCAAGTTTTCTCGATAACAATGTTCTTCTAAATAATACATCTATGGCTCAGCCAGTGATCTAAAAATATTGCCTTCTTAAACTTAGAACTGAATGTTGTGTTTATATAAATTATTAAAAATCGAGTTAATCTTTTATTTTTGCAGAGATTCCCTATATATAACATTGCAATGTTCAGGTTCTGAACTCTTGCGTCTTGTTCAAAAAAAGATTATGAGACGCACTAAAGTCTAAACTTTAATTTAACTGTTTAACTTTTTGTGATTTAAAAATCTGTGTCATTTTTTGCTCTTTTTAAAATTAACTTACGTTAATATTAAAACCTGCACTAGCTAGACGATGTACCAAAAGTAAAAACCCATGCGATAAAAATTTCAAACAAACAACCAAGTTTTGAAATACTAAACTACCTCTGAATCTCGAAGGAGAGAATTATTCACAATAAAGTGTTGTATACACTAAATAAACGCGCTGATTAGAACGTGCTTTATGTTCATAACGAGCCGGCCTAAACACATCTTAACTCGGGCACACATGAGCTGTATGACGTTATAATGGCTGAAGACTCATCCCATGCAGTTTCATCGAATTCTCCGCAGAGGTAGCATATTAAAAAATGAAACTGAATGTATTACTATTGGGTTAAAGGTTACTAATCCGCAGAGTACAACTTCCAATATCAGCTGCAATATGCTTGCTAAATGTTCTTCTATTATATTAGTTAAATCTTAGTTTTCAAATTAGGTAGATCCGTATCGGCGCTATTGAAATGTCATATCGGCAAATCTTTTATAATTATTCGTTCAGAGAGAAGTAAAGAAAATCTTATCATATCACTAAGCCGTTGATTATCGGATTTGCCAAAATGCAAAGTCCGGCCGAAAGCAGCACCATATGTAAACATATTTTAGATCTTCTCTGTGAGGTTTTGTCAATAGTCATGAAAACTTCAGGCTTTTTTGCACTTTGAATTGAAAACAAATAAAAATTGTTTCAATTAAGAGTTTTGATTATTTTCTGTTTTTAATACTGTATTGCTATATTTAATTTGTACATATACAGTACTTTGCAGATTTTTCGAGTCTCTATAGAACATCATAGAATAGATCGTCATTTTTGAAAACCAAACTATCAAAAGCTTCAATTTCTTTTTATTTTCATTTCCATAAATCAACAGACATTTCAAGTGTAGTTTAATATAAAAATAAAATTGAAATAAAGTGTCATCAAATCAAAAAGTGTTCCGAGTGCAAAACCGATTTGCATTTCAACTGATATGATCAAATCTTGTTTGAAATATCCGAGTTTTTCATAGTCTGGGTATTCATGGACGGAACTTCTTTATCTTTTGCTGTACACTTGTTCACTCTACTCAGGACTTGGAAAAAATTGAAAGAGGAAGCTGACAAATACAAAGCCATTCATTAGAATTTTTATTCATTATCAATACAGTTCAAACAACGACCCGCTGTTTCTTTAAAAAAAACTCCGCAAACTTATAATTTTCTACAAACGAACTGACCTGTCATTGCTGAATAAAAAGCCCTTTGGAATGAAATCTCATATAATCATGATCATGTTTGGCTATTTAAGAAAGTAAGTTAAAATAACCTATGTATTTGTAAAGATTACAATTTCAATGGCAGAGAACGCTGACCGTATATCATTCTCACTGTTTGTTAAACAGTGTTACGCTTCATGTTTTTTTCTAAAACTCAAAAGCTTTACTTAGTTTTATCAGAACCTATTTTTTACTGAAGAAATAAGCAAAACTTAGTCTTTGTATTTGACGTATTTTTATTTCTAATTGCTCTGTTTTTACAACATTAAATTAATATCAACGAATCAAATACTTTCGAAGTCAGATTTTTAAAACGCTTCTCAGTAATCTTCGCAATTTTATATGTGTTTTTGAACTCGACCTCTTGTAATAATTAACTCCCCTCTCGCATCGAACAGCTAGTTATTGTTGTCACAAACACACAGTACATATATTTATTTACATATATTACTATTATTGGGTTTTGACCCTAAAATTTTTAAAATTACGCGAAATACTTATGCTTTGAAAAATCATGCAAATTGCCTTAAAATGCATAATCACTCGATTATGAGATACAAGCAAGAGATGCCTTTAAGATTTTTATAAAATTATCTCCTGGATATACTATTGACTATTGTGAATATCGAATAGGATTAGGAATTTCTTTTGAATTTTGCATTTGGTCTGGTCTCACCTAGCCTGCGAAGCAGCCGGCCCAAGCTCTTTCAACCGTCGATATTGTCCGACGGAATAGACTGTCTGCAACGCAGGCTAGTCTCACCCGGCCATGTTCCAATGCTGCCTGTATTTCGAATTGATACTTTTCGGTACAAAAATTCCTTCTTTCACAAGAACGAGAGAGTACTAAAACGCAATAGCGTTTAAGAAAAATATATAGCGTTAAAGCAAATGAGATATCTAATAATAGAGCTGCAATTCAACGTCTATAGAATCTTTAAACTTACGCACAAATAAAAAAATGGAAAAAAAAATTGAATACGAATTTATTTGTTTACCGGTACAAAATTTTATCTGAGCCACTTTGAAAATATATACACTAGAGCTTACCAGAGTCGACTGCTGGGTGTAGATGGAAAATTAGCACACAAAATATGTTTTTCTATTAATTGAGGTAGCGTGGGTTGAATATTTATCTTAAACTCATTCAAAACAGTTAGCGCTCACAAAAAAATTGTAAAATAAGGTCTTAAAAGAAGACAATAAGTAGATACAATTTGCAACAGTAAGATTTGCATCTAGCTCTTGGATTGATTAGTCTGAATCAGTTTTTAGTCACCTCCAGGCACTGAGTTAACTCTACCGGACGTCACTCCATTAAATTCCGTGAGAAAAGTGAGTCCCTTTCCGCTTTTGTATAAACCACAAAATATTAAAATCAGTTGTAAAAAAAACCTAGATTTAAAAAGATAACTCCACATAAATGTTATCACGACTAACTTTTTTGTTGTCAAAACAAGGTCTAAATTTAAAGTTATATAATTACCTTTGAATTCTTTATTAAAAAGAATACAGAAAGTTTACACAAGAATACACACTTGATAAAACTGATCAAAGACAAAATGTGATTTCAATGTATTTTCATGGTAGTGCGGCCAGCAAATCTGATAATTTTTAATGTTATAACTTATATATTGTCATTTGTCAGAAAACAACTTTCGTATAGAAAGACAAAGTTTTCTTTTAATCGACGAAGGATTAACATTCAAAATATCAACTGGTATGTTTCCTGGACAAAGCAGAAAATTAAAAAGTGAAACTATGTCAGATTCTTTTATGTAAAAACATTTATTAGTCTAAAAACTAATTTTTGTGACGTTATTTAAAGAGATATCAAATTATTGGAATGTAAAAACATGTTTGGTATCTGTATACTCATTTTCTAGTATGTATAATATAACAATATAGTTGATGTTCGTGGGCGTAGATATGTTTTGGGCCCGACTCAGGCTCATTTTAGCCCGAGCTCAGCGAGCGCTGAGAAGGGCCCAAAACATATTTAC
>JAOTRI020120381.1:0-22754 GCA_028564885.2 Zoanthus sanctaehelenae
TCGCAAACAAGCTTTCAACTAAGAACGATGAACCCTACGCCAGCGTTATTTCCTGGCTTCGAATACAGCTTTCGTTTACTATATTAAGAACTGTATATAGATGCGTCAGAGGTTCTAGATACCCATTTAAATCACGTGACGTCTCAGAAGACTTCACTGTCGCCGTAGCTGGTCTACAGCTGTATTCATAATTTCAGGCCTAGATTTCTGATCTTTTTACTTTTAAACAAATTTTTCTTAGTTAAATTAACTTCTTTCTAAGCTCAATTAAGTCCTTTTTAAATTAACAGGAATTGTAAATAGTTTTTTAATTAATATAAATTGTTAATAAAGTTACTTGTGTTAATATTATTATTATTATTATTATTATTATTATTATTATTATTATTACTACTACTACTACTACTACTACTACTGCTGCTGCTGCTGCTGTTATTATTGTTGTTGCTGTTGTTGTTGTTTAGTCGGAGATGATAAAAAGGTAGTGGAGGGTCAAACAAAACAACTTTTACACCGATCTCTCTCTATAATACTAACAAAAAAAGCTGACGATTCTTGTCTTCAAATCACAGTGTAACTCTACCTCAGAACTTTGCTCCCGTTTTAAGGTACTCATTCAATCCTACCCGAAGATGAACCAAGTTCCGGTTTAACAAGTTTTGGGAAAATTGGGTTGAGCCCGCCATCTCGCGTACTCAAGGCTCCAGCAGACTTCTCTCCAACTCCAGGAGCACATGCGTCAAGACCGCTGCCACACGTCAGCCCACTGAACACAAATGTGCTAAGTGCAGCTGACCGTCCTACAGAGAACACTGCAGTACAGAGCTTCGGAGTGAAAGCTGCAAGAGTAAGTATGAACCAGAGACAGACTGAGCCTTTGAAAGTTAATGATCAAAGCGGTGATGAAAGCAGTGAAAGTGATAATGATAGTGAGCCCGAGAGCAGGGACACCAGCAGCAGTGAAGACGAGAACGACAGGAGGTTGCCATTAAGTACTGGGGGGAAAACGCGACCAGGTAACCTCGAAATTTTGACTTTTCTCTTTGATGGTATTGTTTTATGTATAGTTTGTCCGAAGTATAAAAGAGAATCAGAAGGTGCTGGGACTTTTCAAATATCAGCCATTGGGTTTTTTTAATTCACTTCCCTTTAAAATTAAGAGTAGCTTTGTGTTAGGAAATTTGAAAGAGTCTATATAAAGTATTTTTGGAGTCCTATAAAGATGTTCATCATTTTCTATATCTTAGACTATTAGACTTTATTTTCAAGTATTTTATATGAATTCTGAAATAAATTATATCTTGACTGTTTATAAGGTAGTTTTAATTACTTCATTATTATTATCATATGCATATTTTTATTTTGTTTAGAGGGCCACGAGTTTATCAGTATTTTATACTGTCAAATGCTGCCCTCGAAAAGTAAAGTTGATTATTGTTGTTGTTCAGGCTGCGGCTCGGAGGCACAAATGCAACATCGGCCTCAGCACGATAATAGACCAGTTTACAGTTCCTAAAAGCTAACCAAGCTTCTACATGAAACTGATGTTTAGGGTGACCTGACACAGTTAGAGAAGTGGAAATAGTTATCATAAGAAAGAATTTCCACTTCTCTAACTGTGTCATGTCATTCCTAAAAGCCTCTGTTTCATGTAGAAGCTTGGTTACCTTTCAGGAACTGTAAAATGGTCTATTAGATGCTTCGGGTTTATCTTGTATGTTTATACATAGCTTCCTCTATCGTGTTTACTGGAAAAATAATTTCCTCATCCTTTTTTCATTAACAATTATATCCTTAAGAATATTTCACTAACGTTCTCTTCCTAAGAATTTATATCACCTTCCAATGATACAGAACCGCAGAGCATCCAATCTCCACGTCCAACTGTGCATCTCGGATTGACCCAAGGAGGGCCGCCTGCACTTAAACAGAGTGTAATTCAGGGGAATGCTAACGTATTTCTGAGGGACAAATTTCAAGAGAGACAGTTCAGCCAAGGTAGGGTGCACTGGAATAGCTTGGTCACTGCCAGTATTGAACCATTCGCGTACCAGGGCTCCATAACTTAACTCTGGCTACTTCTCGAGAGTGCTTTATCTTTTAATCACTGTTACTTTAACCAGCTTTAATCACTCTCTTAGTATGCTTTGTATTCTTCTATGCAGTATTCCTTCAAACAGCTTAAATCACTCATCTTTTTCTATCCATTTTACTATCACTCTCGAAGAGAGCTTCAAACAATTAATACAGTCGCTTTAACTGTTTTCATTTTAAATTCTATTCAAGGCAAAACAAGAGAATGGAGCGTATCGAAGGGAATGTTTCCTGGCAGAAGTGAGGTGTATCCCGGACGAGAGGAATCTGAAGGGAGTTCGTCGAGTTCTGGAAGTGATACTGATTATAGTGAGGACGATGAAGAGTAACGAAACAGAGAAAGGACGAGATATTGGTGAAGAAGGAGGGCGTTAGTAGCTTCAATAAAGAAACAGCTAGTCAAGTCTGGGGTTGAAAAGGACATTTTTTTGCTTTTAATGTTCACTAGCGATCCTGGGAAAGAGACGGGCTGGGTGGCGTGTGGTCCTACTTCCCTTTGAGATGAAATTGAATTTTTTGATATTGTGCTGTCGATGTCTTTCTCTGTTCTTTAACAATGAATGAAGAAGATTTACGATCAAAATGTCAAAAAGCACCAATTGTTAGGATTCAGAATTGTCACCCTATGTACCCCCTAAAAAACTTAAGGACTGTGTTTCCCCCTCTCAAAAATCCAGGATCCGCCTAGAAAGAATTAGTAATAATAAATGCCTCTCTGGCCGCAATACTTGAAGTATTCAAGGAATTTAAGATTGCACATCTAAAGCTAAAACGTACTGTTCGCCAATTAATCTGTCTCTACTCCTTGTTGATATAACAATATAGTTGATGTTCGCGGGCCCAAAACATATTTACGCTCAAGAACATCAACTACATTACTATTATTATAATTTGTAGAGCATTTAGCACAAAAACAAGAATATTTTGCTACTTCAGAAATGCAGATATTAAAGCGGCGGGCTCTAATAAATTAGAGCCCGCCAAAATGTGTGTTAGAGCCCAGATAATACGCCACAATGCTCGCCAAAGTTATAATAATGTATCTTAGAGTTGTATTCTGTACATGTTGTGTAAAACTCTCTATACATGGAAAAGATACACTGCATCGTTTGCATCACTGGACATTCTGTCCCTTTCATAAAATTTAGCATGGCCCTTCCAGCGGCTTTCTCTAGTTCTCCCATTTTGTGGCGCGGTACAGTTGGGAGAGAAGGAAATGGAGACAAAGGTAGACGAAGAAGTAGCAGCATAGGATAATTAACAATTATTCCAAGAGCGCGCGTTGGATATGAGATGGTAAATAGCCAACGAGTGGCGTAGCGCCGAGTTGGTCATTCGGTATATGAGCTGATAACCGAGATTGAGTGAGCCAATCTGAACGCTAGAAACGCAATATTTGAGGTTGAAAATTTAATAATTTTGTTTATAATTAGCTAACAAGTGAATGGCTTCTTCTGTACGCTCTGATTGGGTCATTAAACACCTACTATCCGTCGCAATTCACCTTGGAGAAAAAATTGATTGCGCTGTGATTGCTACCACGTGAGATAGATTGCGGAAGACTTATTGTTAAGAAGCTTGTTTTTGATGAGATTTTAATAAAAAAAATGTTTTAATTAAAATAAAATTAAAAGTTAAACATTTTCACGATATAAAACCGTGTTTCTCGATAGTCTTTTTCACGTTCTAGCGCTTATTGTCGCTCAAGATTCCCTTAATAAATCATTACTTCGAAACGACCTTCACGTACGACATCGTGTTGGTCGAAAACATAATTGAGGTAAAAAAAGACAGTTTCAACTCGAAGGGCAAAATATTGTGATTGGGAATATCACTGCTGGCTCTAGATAACGAGTAAGCAAGAGAATCATCCTAACAAAAATTCTTAAAACAAAGGAAAATAAGCTCATACGTTAATCAAAACTAACACTCTAACCTCCGAATGGATTTGTTCTCGGTTATCCCAGAGCAAAACTAACCATACTTTGCACGTAAATACCCAACCGGTTTACCTTGCACAACGCCTAGCCACAAAAAATCACCAGTCAGGAATTGTAAGCTCTTATTGCATAATAAGAGTATGTAAAGAGTACTCTTACTATCTGGTGCTAGTGAAAAGCAGTCAAAACCTAACCAAATCAGCTGAAACTCATACATAGATTTAAAGAAGGCTTCAACAACACACTTAGTTTTTTCTTTTGCAGAAATTTAAAGGTAGAAATTAATGTTATTGAGTAACATATATGCTATGGTAAATCGCCGCGAAACGTGCGCTTTGGCCTCCTGTGGTTATGCTGTTCCTTTTATTTTATACTTTATTTTTGTTTTTAGAATTTCAACCTCGGACTGTTTTTGTATTGTTTATATTTTTTGAGTGATTTCAAACTCGATGTTCTTATTAAATTTGTTTTAATAAATGTAATAGCAGAAGCACAAGTGAGTTATCAATACTTTTTCTATTGATCATATTATTTGGCTCCGTGCCATGTTGAACGAGCGAGTGTATGGGAGACTGAAGAGAAAACAAAATATTTACCTGGAACGGGAGATGGGAGGTTTTTCGTATCTCCCTCCCGGTCTTTTTTTGCTTTATTGCGCTAGCACGCGTAGGCTATGGGGATTGGGGAGAAAATATGTTTGGAGTTTGGGGAGAAGAAGGGAAGAAAGCTCCTCCCCAGTACAGGCTCCGAAAATATTCTTTCCATCTCTCCCTCCCAATCCCCTTGCGCCTGCTGCACAAGCTAACATGGCGCCCGAGTTATTTGATTTTTAGAAATACTGGGTTTCGCAGACTCTTGCATATGTCTACTTGGTAGAATGCTTGGCCTTTTTGTCAAATGAGTAGTGAATATCTCAAAAGGAGGTAAGCGAAGAATTTTTTTTACTTGTACCAAACTACGCGGGTATTAGCTCAATTAGAGGACACAGCAGTGACACAGCATTAAACAACGTTTGTCATTGGCGGAAGTAAGGTTGGGCTAAACTTTATCTTTCTTTTGATTGGTTCAAAAATCTGTGTCATCTACACAAAGTGAAAGCCAACAACGCCACCATACAAATAGAAAAAGGTTTCCAGCTACTAGTTAATAAGATGATAGAGTCGTCGTACTCACAATATTTTTATTTCTAACAAAAAAGTTTAAATTATTTACCATAATCTCGTTCGAATCTTGCTCTTCAAAAGTTAACATTGTAAGTTACATTAAAACTCGAAGGTTAAACTGGAACATGTACGGCATCGAATTCATCCATATCGCTATCGTAAACTTCTTCGACTTCGTTGTCTAACTCCTCAAGTTCTGCGGCGGTGAAAAATCTTTCCAGAAACTGTCTTAAAGGAATTAAGCAAACAATAAAAAATGGAAAAGCAGGGGCGGCATCAGTGAGCTTCACAACGCACAAAAGGCCGACACATAACAGCTGGATAACTGTAAAAACGTGCATCTTGCTTGTTTTGACGTTGCGTACATAACTTTCGTCAGGATGATGGTTTTGTGGAACGATTAGCAGTTTAACTCGATCTAAAAATTGTATGTGAGACAAGGACATCACTCCTAAGTAAAGAAACACCCCAAAGAGGACCGCGATCGGGATAAGTCGTAATACCGGTGACAAAAAAACGCTAAATCCGATCAAAACGTGTATGATTATATTCGTAACTCGCTGCTCTTTCACCTCCACCAATCTAGCGTGTTCCCCTGGGGCGTGGTCCGTGCTCATCAGCATCAGGGCGTGAAGGTGAGACACTGTATGCACGGGTGTGGCACACATCCAAGGGAGGCCCAAGATAGAACATAATCCTACCAGAAGACCAACCACAAAGAGATCTAAGTTGTACCCGGGCCATTTCTTGAGTTTGTGGACCTTCTTGTCAAGGATGATACCGGAAAACTCAACTTCCATAAAAATCAAAATGCTAACAAGACTCGCGGGAATAATGGCAGCCATTATCGAGCCAACGGACATGGTTTTTAAATCTCCCAATGGATTAACAACCCATCCTCGCATCTCTGGGGAAGTTACCTGTGAGATTTTGAGAAAGTAGAATTCAGACTACCTTGCATACGAATACCATGGCCAGAATGCTTGGCCTTATAAAACTTATGAAAATTCTTAAAGCTTGCAGATAGTTCTTTTAAAATAAACCATCGCTGATATTACCTCGAGTAGAGAACAAAACATTAAACAAGGTTTGTCTTGGCCGAAGCAAGGTTGGGGTAAATTTTATCTTTCTTTTGATAGGTTCAAAAATCTGAGACACTGACTCTATACAACTCTTTAAGGGGTATAAAATTGACTTCCAATCGGGCTGAGGGAATTGTTCAAGCGCGTAGTACGCAAATATGCACGTGCCTACCTCACAAATGTTAAGTTAAATCAGAGGAGCTATGCGTCAACTCATTCATATTTGGGTAATATTTTCTGTAAGTATGGAGCTGAAATTCAATATTATTTTGTTCAGTTCCCAGAGTTTTTTGTTATTTTTGAGACAATGAACAAAAAGCCTATCTTTTTTCAAATCCCGGGGCAGACAATTATCTGCCTAAAGAGTATATTTTTCTCATGTGGACTCCAAAACACGAAATAAAGATAGACTTTCGTGTTGTCTTGACTGGTTTGATGAGGTTTTTGGACGGTTGTAATGTCGCTTGCTGTTGACTCTTGCCAGAGACTATATATCGGAGTGAGTAAAATTGGCTTTTGCCTTTGGCTCGATTCTAACTGGTTTTACTTTTTGTTATTTTTCCTTTGTTTTGCGTGTTACCGAAGAGTGCGACGAATTTCCTATCAAGATGACTGTCTCCTCGTGCTCACAAGGAATTACGTGATTTGGAATAAATTTGTATCTGTCCACAATTAATAGTCCACGGAAACTTTGTCTGCAAGAGATACTCATTTATTGCGCATACAGCTTCCTTGCACAGTGTCTTAACGTACTCCACATGCTTACCACAGGATATACCTTTGATTTTGGTTGTGCTATATCATTCTAATGTGGATACTTCTTGGCAAGTAATTTACGTCTTACATGTAGTAGTTTACTGCTCAGAAAATAGTCTGATTCGCTGATAGGAATTTACACACAACCTGTTTATGTGTTAGACGCTCTGAGTTGACTGAGCTAAAGAGACTTGCATAGGGAATCAGGTCACTAAACAAGAATAGACAAGAGCTTAACTAGTGACTAGATTTCTTATCAAGTACAATTTTTGAAGCCTGAAATTTTCTCTTTGTCCAAGAATTTGCCTTGATATTAACTCGTAGATGCCAACTCTTCTGCTTTTTGCGGGAAACGTACTGTTTTTACGCTCGTCTTCCGCTCTCCCGCTTTGCTACTTAAATCTCCCGCTTTTTAAATCCACTACCATTGAATACTTAACAAAAATTAAAACAGATTTCCTAAATTTTTCTACCAATTTGAGTCACAAAAACAACTTTAACTCCGTTTTGTTAAGATCATACACGCAAGCAATTCGCCTTTCAACCTGCATAACTTGGCCAATAAACAATGACATAAATGAGACGTTCCCGCCACAAAAAACGACAGGAAAATTGTAACTCGCAAGTTTTACAATTTCAAAACTAATAAAAATGTCTCCCGCTTTTCAAAAGATTGTTGTTGGTATTTCTGCAATCTGCCGTGATATTTATCTTACAACCGCCATTTTCATTTAATTACTACATTTTCTAAAATCTGACCCCATGTTTTTCGTGCGGCAAGAGAAGTGCGGTTACTAAGTATTAATTATTACGTCATCAGTGATTGCACTTCTGCTGCAGTATATGCGGAATGAGGCCAACTTTTTAAAAATCTTGAAATGAAAATGTCGACTGTTACGAATAAGATCGCGGCAGTGAAAATATGCGAAGTTCTTGGGCAATTAAAAAGAAAACACAAGCATCAGTTAAAGATTTAAAACTTCTGTTTGATACAATTGCTTTCATATCACACTGGTAACGAACGTGAACTTTTTTTTTATAAGAATATTGTTTTTCGGAACAAGCCAGGATATTCCTCTTTTTTGGCCGATTCTAGGTTGAAAATATTCTTTGGAATAATCTTAGTTTGGAGAATGTCAGTGACACGGAATTTCCGTTTTTAAAATGACTGTGGTATCAGAGGGCTTCAGAGGTAATAGATCTGTATATGGTTTTGCCTGATTTGGGATTAGAGTGCATTTGTAATGCATATAATCAGTAACGTTTTGCTTTCAAACATAAAAAATATGTTATTAACAAAATCAGAATATCAGCACTCTTAACATTTGGCCAATTTTTGGCTCCAGCTCCATTGTCTTAGAAAGTTTATTCTTAGAAACACAAGCTGCGTTCCAAGTTTTTTTGGAGCTTTTTTGCGAGTAGATTAAATTACGGGCAAAATGGTCGCCATTTTGCCGACCTCTTTTTTGACCATTAGTCATGAGGTCTTTTTCAGATGAATTCTAGACTTACGATCACAAGATTAAATACGAAAAACGTTCTTTCTAAAAAATATGGCAACCGAATTGATATCCTTGGCGACGTTTTTAAAAACGTACGGCCGCCAAATGGAAACTAACAAAATTACTAAGCATAACCACTGACACTGGCTATCAACGTTGTGTGTCGAGCTGGAGCCGCAAGGAACTATGGGATACACACTTTAAAAACGGAAAAACAAACTCTTTTTATGACTACAACACGTGATCCATCTTACCTTAAACCCATCTGGAACAAATAGCTTCTGTGTGTAAACGTCCTCTGCCCATAGGTCGAACAGCACCATCGCCACAATAGATAACAAGACGCCGAAATCGCAGAAGATCCGTCGAACATTGTGACCAAAATAATGGCTATGACGTAATTTTCGAAAGTTGTAAGCAAGAAAAAAAGTTCCTAACATTAGCATGGTGCTGAGAAGTGCAGTATTTGGTAGCTGCTCCGGGCTCTCTAGATCTGTGCTGTAACTTTGAGTGTTATTTTCCCGTGTGGTATTACTTGAGCACGTGTTTGGGTCGTGGTCCAGTGGGTGTGTTTCGAATACCTTGACCAAGTAGGAGAAACTTTCTATGATGAAGATTATTGAGATAAGGCAGGCGAAGATTTCTTCGGTAAATCGTGTGAAGCATCGAATCAATATACACCCCTCAAAGGCAACAATACAGAAGCATATTAACATGACCCATATCCCGACCCAAGCTCTCCAGGGAAGATACTCCAGGCCAAATCTATCACAGAGTTCAAATGTGTTTTTCTCAAAGACCAATAATGGTCCCGTAGCACCGATAATTATGAGTGGCTGACCAGCAAAGAGAGCAAACAAAATTCCCGAAAGCGCCGTAGATAGAACCATTTCAGAAACGCCCATCCAGCCATCTGTCTTCTCACTTAGAAGTCCCCCAAATGCTATGGAAGGAGCAAGACACCCAAAGTAAACAAGAATCACAGCTAACACGCTTTGCAAATTAAACGCGTCTTTAATGTCGCTAGCGTATGCGGGAAAACGATTTTTCACATCGCGAATGAGCCCGCCGCAAATTTGTTTTGTGCGCTGGAGTGGGTCTTGATACACTTCCTTTGTTTCGCTCTTGGATCGTTGAACGGATTTGATTCGGTCCTCAATCATCTGATGTCTTCTCTGAGATATCTCTTTACACTTTATGGTCAGCATCGGTACTGTATTGTTAAGGATTGTTCGATCCCAGTCTCCAGGCGGAATGGTTAGCGTGTCTTTCATAAACAAATCCAAAGATGTAAGGAAATCCTCGCGACTCTGCGGTGACCAAATTTCAATTTTTTAATAAGTTGCTACACACAGACAAATTATTACCTCACTTAAACATCCCTGTGTAAAAGTTGCAGTGCAAATATTACTTTTACCCTCTACCCAGCGGCTTTTCCGCTAAAAGATTCCTGGGACATTAATTTCTCATACATTTTCACTTCCATATAATATGTAAATCCAGTTGCAGTAACGCTCGCATTGCAATTGGTTAAAAAACAATAGCCTTTGATTTCAATTGTTTTTTAACCAATTGCAAAGCGAGCTATACTGCAAAGGGGTTCACATATATGGAAGTGGAATTTTATGACGTATCAGTGTCTCAGGATCTTTCTCCTTTTCCGCCTTCCTAGAATCCAGCAAACTTTCTGAATTGAACTTGATTTTCCTTGCCCAGTGCGAAGACTGAGTACCCAGTGTGTTCACTAGGGCTAGATATTTAACCCGTGTTTTTGTTTCTAAGCTTAAGGAGACGGACTTCCATTAGAAACTTTGGAATTTGAAACAGGTTTTTTCTTGAAATATATCTTGACTAAGGCCGGTAAAAGGTTAAACAGCGATATCCCAGCCCAGGAGAAAAGTAAGTCTTTATTTTTTTCATTACACGCTTTTTTAGTAAGAAAAACATTTTAAGAACAACGAGGCTCAAATTGACCAAAATTTAAGAACATTTTAAAAACAATCTCAGGCGAAGACTCCGAATATCTATAAAAATGTTTTGGGTCGAAACTTCACCAAAATTCATAAATTAACTTCAGCAACTCAATGTTAAACACAGCAAGTCTCGCGGTGCTTAACATTTGTTATAAAATACAAGGCGCATCGTATTTCAATGCCTTCGTTGTTTGTGTTATGTTTTTTTTTTGGTTTGACATGCTAGAAATAAGACCTGCAATAGGCCATTTTACAGTTCCTGAAAGGTAACCAAGCCTCTACCTGAAACTGAGGCTTAGGGTGACCTGACACAGTTAGTGAAATTCTTTCTTATGATAATTATTTTCACCTCTCTAACTATGTCAGGTCACCCTAAGTCACAGTTTTATGTAGAAGCCTGGTTGCCTTTCAGGAGCTGTAAAATGGTCTATTTGAGGCTGAAATCAAAAAAAAATTACTGATTTTTATTAAAAAAGCGTTTATTGTCTTACAGTAGGGACTTTAAGATGCGAGGACGGTGACGACGACGAGAACGGAAGAAAACAATGGCCTTAATTACAAAATACAATAGTTGCACGTTGGAATGTTGCCAGCCGACAAGTTGCTCACCATCGTCTTCACTGATACGCCACGAAAAGCTCACTTTTGGGGTTCCGTGGACAACGACAACGTCAAACAACAAAGTTTGGAAGCCTTTGGTTACCTTTGACAATCAACCTTTTACCATTTACTGTTCCAGAATCTTGAACAAAGTCTAAAATGAAAATTTATTGATGATCTAAATCGGAAAAACTAAGCGGGAACTAATGTTTCGTCTTTGCTTCCGTCCTCGTTTGTTAAAGTCCCTAGTATTTGATTAGCGACGTTAATAATCTTCTTTGTTCAAGTGTTGGTCATTTAAAGAGCTTTCTCTTTTAAAAAACGGTTGGGTTGCATTCGGAAGCCATATGTTTCACTGTATTTCAAAACAGTTCTAAACTGTTAAATATTGATCCGCTTTATACGTACCAAACTTTGTGATTATGCTGATAACGTGCTTTTTCAGCTTTTGACTAAAATTTCTGCGTTTGATAAATAAATAATGAATTTCTACAACATAGTGCTTATCCAAACCCCAAATGCTTAACAAATGAAATGACAAGGCCTTCATTGTAACTATAAGACAGACTACAACACTGGGATCATTTAGTTGCCTGTTTGACAATTCTAGGACATTTAGGAACCTAGTGAGGTTCCAAGGACTAGAGATAATAGGACTCGAAGACCCTTACAAGAATCTTACTCCTGGATCTACGGTTTAACCGAGAAGACGCGAAAGTCTAACCATTTGCAGATGCTAGAGCAAAGGCAGCACTTTCTCCTCAATTATTTTAAGACCCCGAGTGGTGGTCCGGCCGGGAATCGAACACGAGACCTCCCGCACAGCAGACTAGCACCTTACCAACTGGGCTAACCAAGCGTGTAAGTTCTTTAAGATTCGCGATAAAAAGTCAATCTACTTGAACTACGCCGCTTTAAAGTCCTTATCCGAGATGATGTAAAGACCCCGCAATCGTGTTAGAGCAAAGGTAGCACCTTTTCAATTATTTTAAGAACCTGAATGTTGTTCCGGCCGAGAATCTAACTTTCCTTTAGGGTAACATGACCACTTTAATATTAAGCACAAATTTTCATACTCTTCAACTTGTGCCTCAGCCCAATTTTCCGTGCTCTCGTTGTGCCTAAAACTGAAAAATGCATCAAAAAATGTGGACTTTGTTTTAGCGTCAATAATTGACAATAAAAACTGGTTGAAACTGACCTTTGCCCTGTAGGCTCCTTCTAGAAAGATCTTTTCCGACATCAGAGTTGCGAATGCTCGACCAACCTCGTGGTAGTTTATTTTTTTGTCCGGCGGCCCCAAAACAATGAAAAGAAATCTGACAGGAATAGATACTTCTGCTAAGTTACCAAGGTCACAGCCCATGCTCAATCGGACAAATGCACTGACCGGAGAAGTTAGATCACTAAGGGCTCCGACAAGAACTGTTGTTGCTTCGGCATTTTTTGGCACTTTGCTCTTGATGTCTGAGGATTTCTGTAACGCTTCAAAGTCACTGTTGAAATTGCTTCGAATGTATACAGTTGTTTTTCCACTGGTGCCGATCGCGCCCGCGCCCGCGACATCATTGGTTGGCGGCGCTGTGCTAGGTCTTTTTCTATAAAAAGGTAAAAATAGAGAATGAATATACCTTTAAATACGTGTTCCAGTAAGTTAAACAAGTTTAAAAATTTTAGAATATGATTTGTTAGGAGACCTACTCAAAAGCTACAAAGATTCAATGAGTTTTTTTTTGTATACTTTATTTGTTTATATTTGCATAAATATCTTTTTTTAAAAATGTTCGCACCCGGGGGAGGTACTCGCCCACATAAGGTATACGGGTTCGTCCCACCACCCTATAGGGGATGGGTTTTCAGCTCGAGCTAGAATCTGGGATAGGGTATTATATAATTTCCTGAGGTCTGCAATCGGGTATCCGACTTGGAATAATAATAATAATAATAGTAATAATAGTAATAATAATAATAATAATAATAAAATAATAATAATAATACCTATAAGAGATAGAAAGATCCGAACAGACCGTTGGAAGGAATAGTATAACGGAGCATTCATATTTGTAAATTATGTTGCCTAGGCCTGGTCCCGTTATGCTATTGATTATGTAAAACAAAGGAATTAACAAGTGTCAGTAATAATAATAATAAAGACTTTATTTAAGTGTCAAGTCTTTCTAGCCGGCCAAAAGCCAAACTAATTGGGAACAACATCTTTACCACTCTAAGGTGGACGGAGACCTTTCACATTACGTCACACAAACAGACACAGAGATATAATCCCCAAGGGCTACGGTTTAACGTCTTTATCCGAGAATACGTCTAATCATTTGCAGATGTTAGAGCAAAGGCAGCGCTTTTTCCTCAATTATAAAACCCTGAGTGTTGGTCCGGCCGGGAATGGATTGAAGAACTAATTGCCTTGGAAAAGATTTAGTTTCTGGTGTTGAAAGAGTTATGATAACATCTATTCATGCATTAATAATCCGACTAGCAATCTCTTTTGAACACTTCATTAGAGCTTGTTTCACAGATCGTGATACCTGGTTTTAAGATGCACACTTTTGAGTTGCACATCTCGTGATTGTGCACACGTTGACACGTTAAAACAATACGTTTTTGAAACATGAACCTAGAATGGTACCCAAGGCCATTTTGATGCTCTATTTTTGCAAACCTACAATCTGTATATACATATTTTCAAAAAAGCTGCTGTAATTTTATTGTAAAACAGCGGCTAAAACTAGCAAGTCATCGCCATACAAATTTTGTGCTAAAAAATGAATCCCGGTTATATACTAACCTCTTAACTTTGCCAGCTTCATTTGTCGAGTCTTGGTAGTTTTTTGCCGACACTTTGCGACTTAACCCCTTACTTAACTTTGATTTGTGTTTCTTTTGATGCATGTGACGATGTCTTGTGAGCAGTGCTGTAATTACTGCATCTTTTTCATCTGGTTTTAATGTTTTGGATTGAATCATTTCATTAATAACGGCCTCGCAAATTGTTGGAATTTCCTTTCGTTTAAGATCAAGTAGAAAGACCCCAGTTTCTAAGCTGGATTTCACGAGTTGCAAACTTCCATATGTCAAACAAGGAATATGCGGTTTTCCCCAGCGCTCAGCGTATTCGTCGACGTCCTCTTCAAATTTAATCCATCTTGCAGTTTCTTTCCATTCTAGAGTATCTTCCTTAGATATTAGCTCCTCGAGTTCTACAAATCCTTCATGAAGTACGTAATTGGAGCTTTTTTGCGAGTTCATTTTGGTTAGCTGCCAGGTAAAGCGTTTTAATCCATGCGTGCAAGTTTTAACACCGAAAAGAAAAGTAAATTGTCATTATGACGTACCTTTTTATAATATGAGTATCCTAAAACACTTCTTACCGGCGCGCGCGGAATATCAATTGCATGTAAGTTTTTGATAAACCTCGTAATAATATGGTCAGTATTTTTTTAACCAGAATTATTCGAAAGCAAGCTTTATTAGCGAGAGATTAAGAGACCGCAATTCTCATTTTCATTCAGTCAAATACATGGTTTACCTGAAGCAAACTGATAATATACTTCGCATTTCTTTCGCAAAAATAGTTCATCCAATTTAAAGGCCCGTCAATATCACTATATGATTTCCTGATTTTCTCATTTGTTCGCAAAATAATAAAGTTCTCTAGTTCGTTGTCGCCATTGTCTTCATTAACCAATCACAATACAGAAAATGTAATAACAGCCAATTAAAAATCGGAATGGTTTGAAAAAGAAGACAGACGTTAATATTTAGAATCCTTCAAATCATTTCCCAAATTTACTATTTACAAATCGGAATGTGTTAACAGCGAATCACAAAGCAGAAGATTGTTACAACATTGCAAATATTTTGATTATAATTAATTTCAAGTACAAAATTGTTCAATACCCGCTACAAAATATTTAGCTCGTGTTCTTAATTCTGGGATCGAAAATTAGCGTTAGTTGATTTGGTTCTGTGAAACTCTTTAAAAAACGTTTAAAATTTAAGGTACTTACTCAAATAAGCGCATCTCTCGAATAAGCGCCCATCGCTATTCATATCGAAAGTTGTTGGGATAATGAAATCAATGAAAAAAGGTATGATTGATATGATATTGACTACTTGTACAACAAGAAGGCAATAACTATAGCAACAAGAAATTGCTAAGGACTACTCTGGGTCCTTACATCGCCTAATATCGCCCAATGTAGCCTAATATTGCCCAATATTATTGCTTGATTTTGCGTAAATTTTCTTTTATCGCCAAGTATCGGTCCACATTGCGGCGAAGTAAGCACTGAGAAGGCCTTTGCTATTAGCAAGTGAAGTAATGCGAGATGTTATGCAGTACGAAAATAAGCTTGTTATTAAATGCGTCATACAGTGTCTTCTATTTGTATTACAACACCAAAAAGTTCGTCGAACCACTGCAAAATAATGTGACTGACAGACGTGACTAAGTCAACCGCTGACCATACATGCCGTAGTCAAAAAATCACCGCCCCCAAAAATTCCAACCAAACCGATATTTTTTTTCCTTGCATGCCTTGTGACGCTGTCCGAAAGCAAAAATATTTTCTGCTTGCCTCGAAACGGCGTTGGAAATAGCGTCACTTCTCTTTTCCTAAGGGCTTGCAGCAAATATGTTTTTTTATGTTCCCCGTTAAATATGATCAAATTTGCTTTAATTATGCGTTCAAAGTCTGCGGTTATAAGTCAGCGAAATGGAGTGGCACATGTTTGGGTAATAAAGATGTCCTTAATAGGAAGGACAAACCACATAAAGCTGGAGTTACTAATCAATTTTGGGCAACAGATGTGTGAAATTGATCAATTATCGCGATGCAATTTTAACCCAAGATTAACTGAATAGTTCTGGGTGAAACAATAAATCAAGGTTAAATTTTGTCGGCTTTTGAACAAATAACTGAAATGGCACAACAAGGACAGATGATGATGGTAATGAATGACTTCTGAATCAGTGTACTGTTATTGCTACATGTCGTAAAACATCAGAAAAGGAACTGGAAGATCTGGGATTGTCCTGGGCAGTCGTCAGGAAGATGGCGCACTGATAGACAATGCTGGAGAATAGCTCTAGAGGCCTTGTGTGCCCGATGGCATTAAAAGGACAGATGATGGTAACGGGTAGTTATATACTAAACCAGTAGTTTCTATCGAAAGTGAAGTGCTGCGATATCCGATCTACAAAATGTTTTGTATGGACAGACTTATCAAAGAGTCGTTGTTTTATAGCCAATCTTACCGCATGGATCAATTATTTATTTATTTCAAGTGAAAAGTTTAGTTTAAAATTAATAAACAAAATTAAATCAAAAACGGACACACACAAAACATGAAATCAGCATTAGAACGAATATATATTTATTTTCAAGAACAATTCAAAGTTTTATTAATATGAACTCAATATGAAATGGCAATAAAAGAAACTATAGTTAACTTGCTACGTCGGGCAATTTTTTCTGTGTCATCGTAGGCCAAAGGACTCCATCTAACAGATAATTTAGAGACGTCGTCTCTGCTTTAAAGTACATGAAATCTCCTTCGATTAAAACGTCATCCACGGTCTCTGTTGTCCACGTCGAGATATCACACAAATTTGCACATAAGAAAGGTGAAAGACTCACAAAAGCACACTTTTACCTCTGGAAATGTTGCTAAAGCTATCTTGATTAATACTTCCTCGAGTAAATAAAGTCACGTTCAACATGATAAACTTAGCAAACTCATCTTCGCCTGAGAACAACAAGAAACGAAGACAGCCGATGACTACAGTACTGCAGGCGCTAAATCCGAAATTGCTAGCCAGCTACAGCCAGCTAGCTAATTATCTTGCGCCACAGGAAGCCCATTCGTCCAAAACAGTATGCTAGATGGTTTGGGTGGTTCCATGTTTCAGTAACTACCGATGTTGACAACTTTCAAAGCATCATTGATTACGTGTGAGTAGGACTTTACATTTTAACAATATTAGACCACATAAAAATGCTTACAACAAGCTTGTTTTTTAATTACAACATCAAAGTAAATTAGATTCCGATAATGGAACGTTTGTCAGTACTGGAGTTCCCTTAGAAAACGTTTTCAATAAACTTTTCATAACCAAAAGTTTAAATTGCTTGAACTATTGAGCATAAACTTTTCCGCCTGTCTCCTTGAAGTAACAAGCCTCGTTACAACTAACGCTGGGGATTTTCCTCGACAACTCCTTCCTAGAAAGGCTCCTTAGGACATCATCACTGATAGCAACATTTCTCAGGCCGGATTTTCTGGATCCAAATAACTTACCCCTCCATAGAATTCTGCAAATTAAAAAAGGACCTTTTAAAGTTTACTCCTTGAAAAAAAGATTAAATTAAGCTAAATCTTTTATCTGACCGGTGGAATTAGAATTTGAGGACGAATAGACTACGAGACAATAGCCCACGAGGCCAAAGGCCGAATGAACTATTCAAACTCTTTTTGTTTTGATATTTTGCACTATTTCAATCCGTTCATTCAAAGAAGCTTAAACAGCCAAACCATGAATAGCATTATTATAAAGCAAGTTTTAAAGTTCATTTGTTTCAGAATCTGATTGGTTAAAATACGTCGCGTGAAAGGCAAGAAATCGGACTGTTTACCACAAAATCGTGTTTGTCAGGTTTGAATCAGTTTGAGCAGGGTTTAATGCATTAACCACCGTGGATTAATAATTTCGGAAGTCGTGAATGTTACGTCACATCACAATTTTTACTGTTAGCTGAGTATTGAGTATTAATTACAAATTAAAACTTTATCTTTCTGAGTTCTGGTTGCGAATTTTTACTTTTCGTTTCCTTTAAAACTTGCTATATAATAAAACACTTATTGACTAATCTCCTCGGGACACATGTTTTGTGGACCCTCGACCACCATGTTTCCCGAGGCAAAACTTACTGGTTCATATAACAAATTGCCTGTCAGTAAACAATACAGCCATGTGAGAAACTGGCAACCGCATACAGAAACGTACCTTCATACACCAGCAGTACTCTCCACAGACGGAGTGCTGAGATCACGTGGAAATACTTGGCATACGGTTCGTCGATGTATCTGTGGTGGATCAGAGTGTTTCTTACAAAATATAGATTATGCACAAAATTTACAGAATGAACTAAAATACATTGTATCCTTACGTGAATCCTTGGCTGGCTGCAGCTTCACAGAAGAAATATATAGTGACTATAAAAGTATCAAAAGCCTGAAATTACAAATGCAGAATATTAGCTGCTAGAACACGTTATCTGGTTTTATTTAGCCTGCGTTGCTGGCGGTCTTGTTCAAAAGAGGAAAACGTCGGAACAAAGAAACAGGGGATAGGACAAAAACGTTATTTAAGAGGGGGGAGGAGAAAGGGGAAAAACCACTCCACCTCTTCACTAACATTTTTGTCCTCACCCCAGTTTCTTTGTTTTACGATCGTCCAACTGCCAGCGACTCATGCTAGGTTTTTTTACAAGTGTCTGGTAGAGTCACAGAAAGCCATAGTTCATCACTTGAAAGAATGAATGATGGGTAAAAAATACCGAAATAACTTTCCAGGGATCCTCCGTGTACAAACGCGCGAAAAAAAAACTTTGTATGATATAAAAAGTTTGAAAGGAGTTTTGAGTCAAAGAAAACGAGATATAGTGAAGGCTAAGATAGGAAATTCTCCACCAATACACGTATTTTTTTTGTAAGAACCAGTAAATTTTCAGATGCTCGTAAAGCATACAGCAAAAACCTGCATGCATGTAAGAACCTAGTGATTTAAGAACCTGCTAGCAGAAATTATTTCCCATTTTTATACCCCAAAATAAAAAAACCTGTTTAGCCAAGCAAAATTTATTAGGTTCTTGTACGTGAGCATTTTTAACTAAGAAGTATAACTTTGGTGACTTTGAGAAACAAAAATTTCTTCATTGCTCACAAATTAAAGACACGTACAGAAACAACTTTTAAAATAAACTTACAACTTTGTAAAAATGCTGTAACATAAAGGACCAAACCTGTTTTTTCTGTTTGTTTATGAATGGTTTCTCCTGAAAAAAGACTTATTAAGAACCTAATTTAGCCTAAATTGCCAATAACTACTATAAAAAGGTATAGATTTTTACATGCGGGTTTTTACAGTAATAGAAACAATTATTTGAAACATGTTTTAAAGGCATTGCAAATCGACGCGCTTCTCGCATTTCATACTAAATGTGAAGCACCATGTGACTTTTTGTGTTTTATATTGCGTTACATAGGTTTTAGTGAAATCTCTAATTAAGATATTTTCCTACATATCCGGAGCTCATCCTGAGATTGTTCGTAAATTGTTGTTAGATTTTGGCCAATTTGAGCCTCGTTCTTATAAAATTGTTCTTATAAAAAATAATGTATGTTCTATTCCTACGTTAATCCCTCTTAAGATAATGTTAGATACCGTAGTCAGCTCTTTGCCGGATGTTATTTCATATTTGCTCGTTGTGTGGTGTGTTCATGGAATAGATGTGAAGAAACAGTCGAGTTCGTAGATGATATCGATAAGCAGCATTAAGTAAATTTCTTATTTTGCTAGCTAGAATGTGAAATAAAAAAAGCAGTTAACTTACCTCCATTTTGAGCTGAAATAAAGATTTCCATAAAGTTATAATCTTTGTTAAAATCTAGGAAATAAAAAATTGTTATAAAAATAAAACTTTTATTGGTAACTTCTTCGAGGAATTATTTTAATATAGGTTAACCCTTAATGAAGTAGTTTTAAATATCAATACTAGTAATATAGAGACTACAATAACGAATCACAGTGTACAAAATGCCACGATAACATACAGGACATGAACCATCATCCAGAATGAAATGTATGAATTATGAGTAAAATAAAATGAATTTGAACTCAAACAAATAACCATAATGAAACAAAGAGAGAGCAAACGCTTTGCTGAATACGTGAATTGCTAAAAAGATTATGGATGGAGCTGAAAAACTACATTGAATGAATTAATTTGTCAGTGAACCTATATGAGTGAGAGCACGGATCAAGCCAGTATCTTCAACCGTAGACAGCTGTTAACTATGTTGAAGTTATTTAATTTGTCAGTGAACAATTATGAGTAAGAGTAACTTAACTTAATTAATTAACTCTTTATTTGTTTATAATTTACATCAGTAAAAAACACAAATATAACTATATGTTATGGGAGTGAAATCAAAATGAGGTTAAGGAAACAATGTCTCTAGCTTTGACAGTTTTGGAATACCCGCTTGTATTCTCATCAGTTTGTATGTATTCTGAATGAATTTTAACGCTGTATTTTCATATTTAAAATCTACTAGTATTACATCTACATGAGTAAATTTAGTATTTTGTCATTGGTATATCATAGCTGACGCTCTTTAGAGACGTTTGGTCGACAATACCAAATAATACATTCTTTCTTGCAAAACTTTAGTCGTTGAAAGACTTAAGTTATCTTCTGTGTATAAAAAGAGGTGACAAACATTATTTTTAAAAAAAGCAGCATCAAGAGTTAAAGAGGCTACGTATATAGGGAATATAATTAATGCTAGTTTGAACATAACTTTATTAACCTAGAATTACAAATTTCATCTCTAGAAATAGTACTGTTAATAAACAAATAGGTGAGCTGGTTGGCTGGAATAACCATATCGGCATATGGGCTAGACAAGCCAGCCATCCAGTACGCTATTTTTGTTAAAAAAAGTTTTCAATCGGTTATTTCAAGGAATTGAACTAATAACAAAAATATTGATAACAGCAATAACAATAAAAATCAGTTACATTCCCTAGGAAGGAAGAATATACTTTCTTGTTAGGAAAAATATATGGAGGACGACTATATGGCATACTGGTATGAGGTATGTAATACAAAAAGGCTCGGTTTCAAGGGGCTGGGGCGAGAATGGGAGAAAGAAAGGGCTAGATACGTTGTAGTTGTGTTGTTTACTTACCTCAAAAACAAATCCAAAAAGAATCGTTACACAAACGTATAATAAAATGTTAATGCTTGTCGGGCTCAGCTGATAATCTACAATTTCAAAACAGAAGTAAGAATTTAGTGACAAAACAGTCTGTTTCATGTGTAAATTCACATCCTGATATTTAAAATTGTAATGATTTCCGATCGTATCACGTTTGGCAGGCCCATTCATGTATTCGTTAAATGGTAGAGCGTCCGAAAAGTATGCTGAAGGCCATGGGTTCGATTCACCTCAGTTTTTTGTCTCCGCATATGTTTGTATATATTATTTATACATCTGATCAACCTATACTTTAGATTTTATAAAACCAACAATATTTCACATGCATTGAGACTGTCAGTATAATCTTCCCTTACTCTCCTTGATCCCATTTATTTAACAGAAGCAGACAATAATTAACTCTAACAGGGTCCTAATAGTTTTAAGTTAACGGAGGACGCCCCAGCTTAAAACATATTTGATGGCATTTAAACATTTTAGCCGATAATTAATAAAAACAAACGTGTCTATTACCTGTTTGTAGTAATCCAAAGTCTTGCAAAACAATAAAAGTCACAATAAGAAGGTCGGTGAAAGACAACGTAACTAACACAAGGTCCGTATATCGGTGCCACACTAGTTGTAACAACTTTGAACGCCATACACTTTCAGAAAACAACGCTTTCCATCTCTGAAAGATTTTAACAATAATTATCTGTCTAATAAAGCTCTCAATCGTTTCTGTGATACAGTTTTTTACATTATTTTCGAATCCGTGAATGTATCTTAAGATTCTAGAGCGCATTATTTAACAATAAGAAGATTTCTCTTTGTGCATCAAAAAGAAAATTCAGTTCGAGGAATCTCAAACCTAGTCAACAAAACCCAGGATTGAATGTAATTTAAGTACAGACTTTCAAATAGAGAATGATGTTAATGGTCCGGAAATTGGAATCAGTCAGTCAAGGGAATCTGGAATTCAGTCAAGGGAGTCTGGAACCCAGTCAAGGAAATCTGGAATCCAATCAAGGGAATCTGGAATGCAGTCAAGGAAATCTGGATCCAGTTAAGGGAATCTAGAATCCAGTCATGGGAATCTTGGAAATAGTTGTCAATCTTTTTAAACCTCGTATTAAACCATATAATCTCAGAAAAAGGGGTCATAACGTTGTTCAGGATAGGTACAAAAGTCCGTACTTCCATAATTCATATGCATACATTATTTCTCACGTTTGGAACCAATAACCTTTGTCAGCAAAAACCACTGCGATTATAACATCATTTTGAAGGCTTCTTAAGAAGAAAGGTTTTAGTGGTTGCCAATGCAATAGTTGCCTCTAGTATAGTATAGTATTTTATCAAATCAATATGGCAATATTATTCTTACATATTTTATTTTTTATTTATATTAGGTTTTTTATTTATTTATTTATTTTTATTGAGGAGGGAGTGATAATTTTTTTAATCATTAGATGTATTTTATTAGATATTATTCTCAAGCATTTTTATCATGAGTTCCCATAGGGCAGAATGCCTATTGTTCTCTGGACATTTACTTACAGTTCGCGGTTGCATCACGAGTATGCATAATTATTCATACTCACGATACCGCTTATTGCTTATTGGTTGATGAGTTCGCGGC
>JAOTRI020120382.1:0-12210 GCA_028564885.2 Zoanthus sanctaehelenae
TATGTAGCATAGCCTAGGCCTGGTCCCGTTATGCTATTGATTATCTAAAACAAAGGAATTAACAAGTGTCAATAATAATAATAATAATAAAGGGACTATTTGAGCTTTCTGAGCAGAGACTGGCTGACCAGGTCCGTGTTATCAAAGTCAAGAAACTGCGGAGTGATATTCAGCTAGAGCAGATTTGCAGTATGGTGGGCGTGGGAAGAGTTTAATTTATGGAAAAGCTGACTCTGGTGGAAGAGATCGTAGGATTGAATAATGAACAAGTTGAGACGCTGCCCAGACTCTGCGAGATTTATAAAGAGAATGAAGACCCTCCAAATGTAATCTTCAAATATATAGACAACAGGAAACATAATGGAGAGGTAGGCAAAGTAAATTATATTCTTGAGAAAATCAAAACAAATCACATAACATCAACCAACTGTCTTTTGGTAGCATGCACAAGATTGAATGCTGAAAGGCTAGGGATGAAAGAGAGGGAGAAAAAGAGAATGGAAACGCCTCGGTGGAAGAGACGGCTAGAGCTGGATGTTGCAGAGCTCAGGCTCAGTCTGAGTAAGTTGGAACGCAAACAGCAGGGTGAAATGAGAAATAATTAGGGTAATAATAGTACAAATTCATGAGAAAGGCATCAAGATCGTGATTGAAGAGCTGAAGCAGTGGATTATTGCCAAAAGCAAGGATCAAGCGATATAGTAATGGCAATGAACAATTCCGCTTGAACAGAATGTTCTCGAACAATCAGGCAAGAGTGTACAGGAAAGTTGATGGATCACCCCTGGAGAATTTGGCACCGGATGCTGATGATACCCGTGGTTGTGGGTTCTGAAGATGGGGGTGGTAGGGGAGGCTCAAAAAAGAGACTGAGAGCACAATATTTGTAGCACAAGAACAAGCAATAAGAACTAAAGTGATAAAACAGTGCATAGATAAACAAGATGTGTCACCGTACGCGATATGTAGGATGTGTGGCAAATGGTCTGAGACCATAGCCCACATCACAGTGAAGTACCAGCAATTGGCTGGCCGCGAGTTGCTGCATTGACATGTGCGATGGGCTGAAAGTTGGTATGACCACAAACCGGAACCGGTACTTGAGAATGATGATCATAAGATTCTTAGGAATTTTCAGATCGAGACTGACCACCAGCTGGAGAACAATCGGCCAGATCTTGTTGTCTATGACAAGAAAGCAAGGGATTGCATCATTCTTGATGTCGCATGCCCTTTCGATACTCCGATAATCCAGAATGAGAATGAAAAGCTAGAAAAGTACCAGGATCTAAAGAGGGAGATTAACAGGCTTTGGAAGCTTAAGATAGTTCGCGAGGGACGATCAGCCATCGATTTTACACTGGCTATTGAAGAGCAAAATCGAATGCCCTGTTGAGAGGTTGCAGGTTTGTCTGCTTGGAACTGCAAAACTGGGAAAGCTTGAATCCAGCAAAATGCTGTGAGCAAGAACAACAACAACAACAACAATAATAATAATAATAATAATAATAATAGTAACAATCATAATAATAGATGGTTGGAACATCCAACCAGTCTCGGTGCTCTTACAATTATTAATAAAAAAGAAATAAAAAGCATACAAAAGAGTCAAATATAGGTTGAAAACTAAGTAGAAAAATCATCTTTTAAAGAAGTAAGTTTTCAGCCTACACTAAAAGGTAGAGACAGACGGACTAACTCTGACATCAAAAGGTAAGGAGTTCCTGAGTTTAGAAGCACAGACTGAAAAAGCTCTATCGACATAGGTAGCAATGAAGAGACGCAGGACTTGGAGAGTCGGAGGATCTTAGGGTTCATATAGGGCAATAGAGATTGAGTAGTGTTAAAAGATAAGGTGGCGCAAGGCAATTCATAGCTTTGTAAGTCAGTAAAAGAATTTTAAAATCGCTTCTTGATGCTACGGGCAACCACTGTAGCGAACGAACGACCGCAGTTATGAGCTCATACTTCTTTATTCGGGTGACAGTCGAGCGGCGCTGTTTTGTATACGCTGCGGTTTGTCTAGCTGTTTTCGATAAACTCCGATCAAAAAAGAGTAACAGCAGTCTAACTAAGCGTGAGGAGATGGAACCATGGACTAAATTTTCACAGTCACTCTGAGACAGATATTTGCGTGTTCTCCAATGCTGCGTAAAGAAAAAGAGGCAGATTCATAGGTTTTATTAATTAAGGTACCATGCTGAGATGATGGTCAGCAAAGATACCCAAGTCACGTGCGCGCTTGGTAGAGGATCACACTGCCTAAACCGAGTCGAAAAATGGATAATTTCTGTTTCTGATGGATTGCACGAAAGCTTGCATGTTGTTTGACCACCGGGCTAGAAATGGTTTTACGTCGGTCGAGTGTAGGTTCTAGAGCAACATATAATTGGATGTCATCTGCATAGTGCATACAATCAGTTCCATGATCAGCCCTAATGACATCTTCAATTGGAGCATAATATAAAGTAGAAAGCAATGGCCCGAGAACGGAGCCCTGGAATACACCGCACACGAGTTGCCGAGATGAAGACGAAGAGTTTTTAACGGTGACCACTTGAGAAAGATAGGTAATATAGTCACGAAACCATGATAACGCAGATCCTTCGACAGCATACAGGAGTTTGAGTCTCTCGGTGAGTAAAATCTTGTGGTCGAGTGTATCAAATGCTAACGAGAGGTCACGTAACACTAGAACAGCTTCAGCGTGTAACTTTCGGCAGCGTATACATAGAGGATTTTACATTGTGGCGCGAAGATATGAATTTTATTTTCGAGTGGCAAAACAATATTTTACGAACGAGCACGAGCCCTTTCTTGATCTTTTTTCCCTTAATTCAAACGTCTACATAAATTAATAATTTAAATCTTTTCTTTTATCGTCTTCTCGTTATCGTTTAATATTCCCTACTAATTCTGATCTATACGTTTGGTGCCGGCAAAACCTTTAAATAAACTTGTAAAGCTTTTCAGCACTTTTGATTGCTGATAGCAAGCGGCAAAGCCAAAGGGAACCAGTCCTTTTTCGAGAAGATTGGCAGAGACCTGGGACAATTTTGAAATGTGTTAACTTGGGCTTTTTTACTTTTTTAAGCCTTTCAGTATCGGTAGTTATCAGCACCCAACTCCTCCTTACGTAACTCATATAATATAAAACAATTGGTAATGAGATAACGGGAATTGATCAGACAGAGCATACCGTTATAGATTAAAATTGAAATTCTCTCAAAGATTTTTACTGAAAACTATAAGCTCAAGTTGGGAGAATTTAACAACAACTGGGACTGAAAGGGTTAAAGTTGCTGTGACCTCTACTATGGCCGCTGTAGTAAAAACCCTTTTAGATCACAATGTTTACTTCATTGCTCTCCCATTTTAAGGTCAAGTTTATTTTACAAAACACTCTTAATGTACAGTGCTTCAAATTCAACTTTAAAGCTCAACTTCAGAATAACCTGCCATCAGTCGTGGCCGGCCATTCTGGAATTATTCAGTTTCTGTAAACATATAACAATCTGGCGTACGTATGCTATAAATAAAGGCATAGTTTTTCAAGAACAATGCGTTTTCGAGTAGGGCAAGCGAGTATTTTTAAATTTTGTGATTGTTTCGGCCAGGAACCAAAATTAGTTTGCCCCCAAACTAACTAAACTACTTACTGAATCCACCAGGAATTATTTGTCCACAATCTTAGCTAAGCGATAAGATCCTTTTCAATTCTCCCTTCATTCTCTTGAATTTCAATTTTAAAAAAATGAAAAACTATTATCAAAATATTTTTGAGTATAAAGCGAAACTTGATATTTGTAATCATGCTGTATACAACCACTGATTAATGAAGCATAACAACAAGCGAGACATCCATGGATTCAATTAAGCTTGTTGAGAATACTTCGAAACTCAAATCTCTAAAAAAGCAACATTGCAATTGAGGAAAACTAGCTATACTTTAGAATACCCCGAAAGTCTTTAATGAAATGGCGATATATTCTGCCTATTTGTTGTTATCTACAAACAAATTCTCAGAATTATATTAACGACACTCGGTGCCGGGGTATTCTAAAGTTGCTACAAAAAACCATCACAAATATAAGTATGTTTTTGCATGTTATTAAAAAGTTATATATTGTGCAGAAATATTTCACCTTACATTAAGTGGGATAATTGCGTACTGGAGCATATTTATTTATTGATCACGCATACTACTGTGATGAAACAAGTAAGACTTAGAGTCTGGGTAAAGGTTAATTTGCATGATTAAAACAATAAAACGCCGCAACATTAACTTGAATACATTACAGTAAGTGACTAAAGTGAAAATATCACTGAAACACCAACCTACCTGTCCATTTATTATTCTTTAAGGAAACATCTGTAGTTCTCACGGTATTGACTTGATAAAACTTGTTTCGCGAGTGCAATAAAAATGTTGAAGTACAGATTACAAATACCGTGATAATTGAAAAAATGATTACGGCCATTAAAAACTTTCCTGGTCTCTGACACATTTTTTTTTGATAAATTAAAATTAAATGTAACTGATTCCGATGTGAAAATGATTTCGCTGTCCTCTAGCTCTGTCTCGGCTTCAGCTCAAAACTTCCGGTGATCTACTTGACATGTTTGTGAATAACGTGTTTCCGTTTGTATATCAATTTTAAAATATGAGAACTAGCGAGTTTGACACGGTAAGTACCCCGCAACTGTTTGTAATTTTTTAAGCACGTCATGTAGCTAAATGTTAACTTGAAGTCCCTGAATTGAACACTGTTAAACTCGGAGTCGGACGCGGGCATTACCCATAAAACCTACTTTATAATTACCATGAGATGCTAATTATCCCAGCAAGACGGTCAAGTTTATATTAACCACACAGTTTGACTGTGTTCATACCAGAGAATGAAAGATTTTGTTTGACAATGCCAGCCTGGGAACACTGCCCTTTTTTACTTTGCATGGCAAAACACGAAAACAAAAAAGCTGTGCAAAGTCAAAAAAAAAAAGTTTTCAGCCATTTGTCAGTTATTTTAAAAAATCATGAAATTTCCATTCACAGTTAAAAACTTGTCAGATCGCTTGTCAGTCTCTGTAATGTTCATGTATATATACCTTTGATAAGTTATAAAGTTTATTAAATGTAATTAAAAATAAAAACACGGGTCTAGCAACATTCCTAATTATATTCATTCATTCATTTATTTTTTGCCATAACTTTTTACACCATGTTTTATTGAAGATAAAGTTAAAGAATTAGTTAATGGCAGGGAAGCTCAAGGAAAACCAAAAGGCTTATAACGATTAGTTACTTATTAATTCAATATGGCTAACTAGAACGACTCATCGTATATTTTTATAAAAAGAGAGAAAAAGACAAAACGAGATGAAATAACAAAGTTGTCAAGATTTACGAAGACCATAAATATATAAAATAATGAAAATGAAATGCTTTTACAACCTTTGATATTGTTAATCAAAAAAACTTTGGACCTTAAAAGCGAATTAAAAATTGTCTATAACAAACCAATTTGGACGAAAAAGTGACATCTTTGTATACGCATATGCAAGTGAAGTTTCTCAGCAAAGATAGAAGCGCTTTAAAAATTCAATAACAATTCGCAGCAGCAATCAGTGCAAGATGAAGCTTTTACTGAGTTCCATTGAAAGAGGGCATAGTTGTTGAATTTCCTGCTGCTCAAGTTCTTTACAAGCATCCAGTCCATCAGTCGAATATTTAAGAACCCAGTACATTAGCAATGTTTTTTAAAAACTATTTTTGACGGATAATAGATAACTTCCTAAGAAATATAAATTAAAATATCTTCGTGAAAATCAAAAGTTTACAAATATGTTAAGTGGACTGTTCAAGCTCTTTATATAATTTATTAACTAAAACAAAAGTCAAGCCTAAAAGAGTACAAGTGAGGACACAAGTTCAATTATTGTCTAACTACTGATCAAAACTGGGAAATTCTTAGACATAATTGTTTTACCACAGGTTAACTCAAGTTTAGAGGTGGTTTATCAAATGAACAGCCTTTAAAATTATACTATAGTGATTTAATTTGTACGGAGTATGAGATAAATACCGCTTTCTAATCGAGCTTAATACTTCTTTTTTAAGTAAAAATCAAAAATAAAACTTGTTTATCTCAGTAATTGTTATCTCCTACTGTCTTACTTGTATAATTAACAGAAAAGTCATTTAGGGGTACGGCACTAGAAAATCGTAGATTCTCCAGTGTAAGAAAAAGATAAAGGCTGGCGGGACCAGATGATGACATGTCACACAAAAAGCTCGATAAGTTCTCTCCCAACTGCTGGATTGCCACAAATTCACGTCAACCCATAGATTCATAAATACTCTAAACAAAAACTTTAATCTGGGTTCCAATAATTAAAAATTATAGAACAATAAAACTTGTCTTCTCGTCGAAATTTAGCGAACTGGATCTAGACACACTTTATGCCACATCGTGGCTACCAACGGTTTCTTATCAGGGCATTGTAATCGCGTGGCTACGACAATAAAAAAATCGGGAAGATACAGTGCAACGCAGCATGTATTACTTTTGCCTAAGACAGTTACATGCCACTAACTGGCATTATTATTTTATTTTAGCAGCCCTTTGCACGCTTGCGACTTTTGGCCGGTATCAATGCCTAGATATCGCATGCAAATCAATCATCATCGGGAACCAGTCCTATCCAGCATGATTGTTCGAATCTCGCTTGTTGACTGCAGGCCATTGTCAAGGTATCGATAATGGTACACCGCTGTCCATCCCGAGAAGCTCGACCCTGTTGAGGTTCCCAAAGGACCAGACTGTGCGCAGCGACATCATCATGACGGATGCAGTATCCTGCTAGCCGCATTCGTCTTGTTCGTATCTTTGTTGAAAGCAGTGGGAGTCCTCCGTAAAGCACTTCATTGGGAATCCGGTTTTGCCAGGAGGCGTTGAGCACTTTCCTAAGCATGCGTGTGTAGCAACCGTCAAGTCTTGTCTCGTACCTAACCGTTAATGTCCAGGTCTCGCATCCGTAGGTGAGGATAGACTCGACCGAGGCTACGAAGATCATTCTTTCATATGTTGTTCAGCTTATGTAGGGCACGCCAGGCCTGGGCCTTTCTCACGTCAATATCTTTCCCAGTCGAACTGATGTATGAACCGAGATACTTGAAGTCTTCCTTGACGCCTAAGCTACTACTTTACTACTGAGCGTAGTGAGCTCTGCGTTGCCTGGGATGTTAAAGGGTACAACCATGGTCTTTTTTGAGTTCACGGTCAATCCCAGCTTCCCGCATTCTGCATTCCCGCAAAACAATCAGTGGCATTCGAAACAACTGATGAATTTACGGTAATCTTTTCAGGTGTTTTATTTATTGCGTGGCAATTATAAATTTTCTTAGCTTTAATTTCTATTTTTTTGGCGATATATGACATATTTTACAGATAAAAAAAACAACTTTAAAGACGCCAAGCGTATCATCTTTCACTAGTACGTCTAACTGCTGTGTCATGCAAGAAGTTATCTTTTAGGATTTAGTTCCGGTTTAGTAGTTTTCTGATCGCGTGAATATCATTAGTTCTGGTTTGTAGTTTTCCGTTACGCGTGATCACACCAACCAGGGTCACACTGACGTAGACTTTCTCGAGGGAGAGAGAGGACCCTGGGAACGAGGTTGTGATACACGTCAGTTTTTGTAAAAGAAAAAGTGAGCAAGTTTTAAAAATGAAGTTGTGTGAGTTTAAAGGAAAATTTGCAGGTGAGACTATTCAGTTGTGAGTTACTTGGTTGTCCACTACAGCTGCTACTCTTGCATCTTTATTGATAAACTAACCGTTCTGACAAATATACAGTATTGGCTCCTTGTGTCAAAGCCGTATAAAAGTTTTTCTGTTTCTCCAATAAATATAGTCTTCTTTATATCCTTCGTCTCCGCCACCATGTTGAAAAATATATACCATTGGGTTGTTTTGTCGCTATAGCGATAAAAAGGCATGCAACTTTTTAAAAGATGTTTCTAGAAGTCCGTGAAGAGCTCAGCCCTTTCAATATATTTAAAAGTAGGTGACCATGAATGGAGAAAAAGCCAGCCACCCCAATTAACTTCTGTCCAGTAGAATTTGGAAGAATCCCCACATAATAACATTTCGCAAGGCATGAAAGTAGCCGACCACGGTTCGAGATTTTTTCCCAAGTAGCCGACAGCTTATTGAAAAGACTGGGAGCTAGGGACAGAACTGATTGACTAAAACTAGATCTGCAACCAAAAAAAAAATCTCCATATTCCAAAAGCAAATACTAACTATGGGAAATTCTATATAAGAGTCCAAGGCGCAAAACTTTGGAATGCATTAGAAAAACGGCACACTTAAGAAATTCAAACACAATGGCTGTGGTTTTACTTGGAAAGTTTGACTAAATAAAGTCGGAATAGACTGCGCATTTTTAGCTTTAAAAAGTTATTTGCTAGGGCCAGTGTCTAAATATTTGTTTTTAATATTTAAAATTGTACATAAAAATGTAATTCTAGACACAATAAACTTTGTTGTTGTTGTTGTTGCTGTTGTTACTAGAGGACCTCAGTTACTCGGGGTAGCTTTCATCACAAAGGTCAACATATTAATTTTTATTGTGCTATTAGCTGGCACAATATTGGAGTCTCTAGCACACGGCAAGTCTAAAAATAGAATGCTGACTGGAAAATGGAGATTGAAAAATGCCTATTACAAAATACACTGGGCTTTTTATTGAAACGTGATAACTCCTCTGAAGGAGTCTTCATTAGCGAACGGAATTCTCCTTCCAAGTCCTCTTTTAAATTCTGTAGTTACTACTTGAGTCGCAACCGAGGAGTGGAAGCGGCCAAATTCTCTTCGTTCGTTGGTTGAACCGCTGGACCTTTGGCTTTGTCTTTTAAAGAAAAACACTTTAACAGTGTAGACTTGGTGAAAGACTTTCTTAATTTATTTTTTCGCAAAGAAACTTCACCGAAAATGTTTTATGTTGTTTATGTCTGAGAAACTTAATTGCTATGGTAACTATGTACTCTGAAGAAAATCGTAGCTAGGTCTCGTTGTCGAGGTTGCTAGGGTGTCGCTTAAGGTTACGATTCAGTTTAGACGATGTGTTTGATTAATGAAGCATATCTCTGTTTTTTCACAACGTAACCCTATAAACCCATATATCACTTAAAGTTCGCTTTCAATCTCTGAAAGAGTTTATGAAATACTTCTGTATACTCCTTTACATCTTTTTGTTCGATTTCTTATCTATATTTTCTTCCTTGCTTATACACATTTACAAATTACTAATATACCTTTGGAAAACGCATTAGTGTTAAATGCGTTAAACAAGGAGACCAGCTTTCCAACCTTTTATTCATTCAAGTTGTTGCGACTTGAGCATATGTAAAGTGCGCTATATAAATAAGTTATGTAAGTTATGTAATGAGATTCCAGATTTTACCAAAATTAAGTCATTTTTAAAAACATTTTAATCCAAAGTGAATAAAATGAGTATAAAGACGAGATAAAATAGCAAGGTCTAGCAAGTACTAGACTCAGAGAAAATCTCCAAAAAACCCCACAGTCTTTTGCCACTTAAGTACAATTAGAATCGCACGTTTTCTTTAGTTATTCCAAAGCTGAGGTTATAGATGACAATAGTTTTCAGCTTAAGATTAAATAAATTCGATATAGGGACTTTAAACTGCAATCATTTTTACACACCCGAAAGCCTTAGGTAGAATTTTTTCAGTGAGGGGGTTGGGGGTGGGGGAAAGCAAGTCCTCTAACATCTTTTTAACAAAAAACATACATGTATTTCCAGAGATGCCAACCCTCCCAGATAATCCGGGAGTCTCCCGGATACAGTGCGAATCTCCCAGTCTCCCTCATGGATAACCAAATCTCCCGGATAAAAGCGACTTTGACACCACTGTAAACTAAAGTCCTGTTTCCAAATTTACTTAAGTCAATACAAATTCGGTTTTTTAAACTCATCTTGCCGTTGCTTGAGATATTTTTATGCAATCATTTAATGTACGAGGAACTTTAAAAACAATCCATATCATTGGGTCATCGGAAAATCCTTGGAAAACTTCGTTTAACTCAGTCTTCAGATCAACTTTAGAAATCATCGGGAGTCTTCGGTAAACTTCGGAAATCTTCGCTTCAACTTCGGAAGTGTTCGGTAGTTTTTTTAGAGTTCTAGAAAGACTTCAGGTAAGGATGGGGGGTAGGTTAATGCCGGTGTGGTAAAAAAGAAAAATCTCCAGATTTTAAATCTCCAGAGGTTGGCATCTCTGCATTAGAGCACAACTTTCTATGACTTTATCAGCGAAATAGAGCACGCGACGTGATGTTTAGAGAAACACGAGAACGTTCTAAAATCACAAGCCACATGCAGGCGAGTGATTTTATAACGTTTCGAGTGTCTCTCCCAACATCACAAGTGCTCTGATTCGCCCAAAAATCATAGAAAGTTGCGCTTTAATGCTTTTATGATATAGCAAAACAAGCGGAAAAACAAAAGAAAGCGATATTATAAAGTTAACTAAGAAATAATTCATGCGTAGCGTGCGTCTATCGTGCATGTTATGGATGTACGCAGGCCCTTGGGAGAGCACGAGAGAAGCGTTTGCTTCTGCAGCTTCTTGAGTGTCTTTTAGATCATTTGAGTGCTCAGTGCAGGAGAAAAAATATATTTTCGATTTTTTGTTGGTTCAACACAAGCAGATGATAGTTTGAAAAGTAATATATCAAACACGAGAGACAGTGTTTCATTATACATTTCCAAACGCCGAGAAGAGAGTTGAAAATACGACGCGCAGCGGAAAGAAATTCGAGGTTTTTGGAAATGTAATGAAAAACTGTCTCGACTGTTTGATTTTTCTTCTTAATCGAAACTAAAACTGAGAAGTAAAAGAAGAAATAAAAATATATGCTAATTAAAATCACATTTCCAAACCATCGTCAAGGTAAATAAGGAGTTTGGGGTTGTCCTAAGCTTTTTCTAAGTTTTTTTAATTGCAAATCTCATACCAAGTGTTCTTATAAATATGGTTCCAAAAACATATACATTTATTAGACTGAACTTTTCTCCGTTGTTCACCCGAATAGTTTTGATAATTTCAGTGTTACTTTCTACTGATGATGCGATCTTGCTGTAAACTTAACAAAGAAGGAGTGGTAAGGTCCGCCTTCGTTTGCATCCACCTGCAACACTGTGAAATCAGATGTCATTTTCTTGTTGTAAATAATATTTTACCAACTTCAACTGCATGATTTATGCTACCTTCGGGTTTAGTTTTGCGGCAGATGAATTCAAAATTTTAAGCCTAACTGAGATTGATTCTGACTGGGTTTTATTATGGCAAGAATTCTCAAAGTTTGTATTACTGCCATAGGTATGGTTCATCTTCTCTCTGCAACTGGTAAGTGAAAAAAATCATGTTTCATCATTATTGTCGATCTTGATGTCCTTAAACAGAGGCAATATTTGTTCAGAAATTGCTTCAGTCTTTTTAAATAAAGTATTTTTTTAAAATGATAATCAACACTAAATATATATTGTTCTGTCCTCTTCTACACTAAAAATGCAGCGATCGGAATAAAAAACAAAAAGAAAATAATTCGTCAATATTTGAATGTCAATTTTTATGGCCATATCAAGTGGTTTTTAAACATAATATTTTGGACCATCATAGTTTACTGCCTGTAACAATAACTGATCAATTAAGTCAAGAGAGTCCATTGTTTTTTGCACATTCTTTGTCTTTCAGTGTTTATGATACCGGTAGCACAAGTCTCCCGTAATCGTAGAGGAAACAAAGGAGACGAAATGAAGGGGAACCCGCAAGTTCAGTCTGGAACCACTTTACCTTGTCAAGATAAATTTGGAAAAGTAAACCTTGTCATGTATATTGCTAAACGTGTAGAGATATTAGATAGCTTGACAACAGTGTACCAACGACCTTTTTAAAAAAAATCTTGTTGATGTTATTCCTTACTTTGTTTTCGCTGCTATGATAATTATTGAAGACAAACGGAGATTGTAAACTTTATAATAATAATAAATAATAATAATTCATTTATATCGCGCAAATTCAACAAAGTTTTCATATATATGTGTAAAGCGAAGTGTCGGTATGCCGTTTTATTGGCTGGAATTGTAAATTTTCAGATTGTATCTATGGAAACCGGC
>JAOTRI020120392.1:0-12208 GCA_028564885.2 Zoanthus sanctaehelenae
TAAAATAATATTGAAATATAACTCTAACCTCTGTTTTCTTAAACATATCAAATAATACAGTTAATAGGATTCAAACTATGACGTCACATGAAAACGAAGAATTACCAAATTGTAAATCGCTCAATAAAAAACGAGTTTTTAAGTCTTTTTTGTCAATTTTTCCGAAAATAAATTGCCTAAATTTATCTTTTTATCATCCTTTTAAATAGAACGTTTTTTCCCTATGGTCTCCACAAAAAATGTGATTTGAATTTCACAAAACAAGATACCCAAAAGAAACATTCAAAATAGGAATTAAACAACCAAAACTACAGCTTCGTATCTCGTTTTCTGATAAAAGTAACGGTTTTCCTCCGACGAAGGAATAACGAGTTTCTCTTTGCTGTGAGAGAGCGAAGCGGCTTCCTGTGGCGCAAGATAGTCGATTTCGTGGGCTCATTGGCTAGTAATCAGCGGTTGTCTTCCTTTCTTAACTTGCTGTCTCCAGCCCAGGCGAAGATGAGTTGATTTTTGTCGTTTTGAGCGAAAAAGGATGTCCACTGGAATCGTGCGCCATGACGTCAATACTAGAGACCTTTAGATCCGAGGACCAGGACGAGAGGACGACTTTTGCATGAAATCTCGTCTTCTTCACGAGTTTGCTGAAAAAAGTACGCGCGCACGTGAAATCTTGTCCTCGTCCTCGTATCTAAAGGTCTCTAATATTAACATGGTGGCGGAGCAGGTTAGGAAGAAAGCTGGAGGTGGATGTGTTGCTAGAGCGCCCAATGGCACCAGAATAGAATGATAAGCGAGTAAAATAGACTTTTCCAAGCACTTTGTGGTTGCGTGAGGTAAACAACTTGACGTCACAGGATGTCAATTAGAACCCAGTCACCGGGACACCTTTTCAATCAAATTTAGGCATTTTACGGCCTCAAAAAACATGTTTATGAATACTATTTAAACTTTTTAATACTACAGTGATTTTATACACATATGCAATTACTAAAAACAAAAATAAATATTTTTATGTCATATGCACCTTAAAATGTATAAGATTATTTTACAGGTAAATGGAAGTCCCAGTAACAATGCGTTCATAATCATTTTAAATCGTAAAATTTATATTTTATTCATTTCTTTAATAATCGAGTGGACTTTGTGGGCCTTTAAAAGGGCGGAAAGTGGGGGCGCGCCCACCCAGTGCATCCCCTCCCCTGCGTACAGGCCTGTGTTTTGCAATGTGACGGTTCTCTTCTGCTTTTCAAACGTTGCGAAGAACGCCAAAATTAACAAGGAGTTATGGTCTGAAATATTTCAAAGGAATAAAGAAAATGAATGAACAATTAATTTGAGAGTTGCAGTAGACAAATAATCGTTGGTTTATCACCAACATTGGTTGTTTCATGTTTGAATAAATTCAATAATTGTTTATCAATAAAGTATGATTGCTCCTTTGTCGAGCACTGACGCGTGTTTCTCGTGTTTAAATTTCCGACAAACGACCATATATGGATCAATGGAGGAACCAACATGTTTCAGATCACATGCCATAGGTATTGTTGTCAACTGCGAAAACCAAAAAGTCACAATAAAATCTCTGCAAACAACACAAAAACATGCAGCTACACTTGTAAGCACTTTTATATAAAATGTAACTACCTGAATAGAACAGTTGGCTCATTTTACTATGGAATATGGAATATGGAATACGTTACAAAAAACATTACAATTATTTGTCTGGACGACCATCGTTTTTTGAATTTTTCGTTAACTTATAATTTATTTTAAAGATATAAATATACATCAAGTTACATTTAATATTGTTCTCGGTTCCGGTATTACTTTTGAAATATATATACTTTAGAGTGTTATACTGGGCCCAATTTTCGTCATTCGGCGTGCAATAAAGATATCCACACGCTTTTTTATAAGAATAATTGGGATCAAATTGGCCGAAAATGAAAAACAGAGCTGCTACAGAATTTAGAACAATTTGAAACTGAAATCACCAAAAAATTAAGAACAATGAGCCGCGGAAAAATTTACTGATTCTTACAAAAAAGCGTGGTTTATTTTTTTCATTATGCCGAGTTTTTCTTCATTTAAAACCAAATGTCATTGAACTGAAGATGTTGGCTTCAGGAATTCAGCAAGGCGTCTTCAGTTGAATTCGTTCCAAACTTGGTCTGTAATGAAACGGCGTTTTCTTCCACATCTAACAGCCTCTTAACACTACTGTTTTCTTCCCTTAAGGGGATAGGGGGATGGGGGGGTACTTTATATTGGTATGATATGGATGCTCATCGTATCTTTGGCAATTTGGTTTTTTTAGGGGTTTTCAGAGGAAAATCGATGCAATTTTATATTTTATAGGGATCGTTTTTTTGCTACGAAGTATTTTTTAGGGTCGAAAAGTTCTAAACTTTGGCATTTTTAGGGCATTTTTTCACGTGTCTCGATGAGCATCCCCGGCTATCTTTTTCACCCCAACGTATCCCCCGGAGTTTTCTTTTAGGACATTTTTTCACATGTCCCGATGAGCATCCCCCGCTATCTTTTCAGTCACCAGGCAACGTATCCCCGGAGTTTTCTTTTAAGGTTCTCTGAAACCTAAACTTTCTAAAACGTTTCCTAAGAATAATACAAAACTAACAAGTTACTGTTTAACAGATAACCTGCACACCAAACTCCTAGCTAAGGTACAACATCCAATTGAACATTCAAAACATGCTTTAAAAAAACTCAATTGACACAAAACCCAACCCTAATTCCAAGAATATTCTTGCAATCATATTTTCAGGAGTTTAGGCCCTTAGTCAATTTTTAATCCATGAAGTAGAATCTTGGGTATGGGCACTGTAGTTCTCATTTCTAAGATATCTTTGGGTAACTTCAAAACTTAACATGCAAGAGCAATTATTAAGTTTGAACACATTTCCAAGAATTCCATTGTGTGATGACTTCCTGCGGGGCTTGGTGCATCTCCACTACCTGCGTCTCGCAGGCTACTGAAAGATGAATTTGCTGAAGATCTCCTCGACGACCGCCCTGATGTCGTTTCCTGGTAATCGTCCGGTGATGGCAAACTTTTATAGTCCAGCAGGTAGCTTTTATGATCAACTTGATACAGTTGGAGAGCAATTTTCGTCTGAGGAAGTAAAACTGTTAGTGAGCCTAAATTCAAAATAAACAATATTCGGCTTTCACACAAATTTCGAAAAGCCTGGGTTTTCAAAAAAACAATTAATCATAGTAAGATTTTAAGACCTAAGAAACAAACATGAAAGATTCTTTGTTTGATGTTGTTTTATACTGATGACTCAAGGTTTATGAAAAGTTTAAATCTATTCGAATCGAAAATTATAAACGCGAACGTCAAACAACAAAAGTTGTGAATCTTGGTTTGCCTTCGAGGCTGAACATTTTAGCATTTTCTGTTCGCGAATCTTGTTTGAAATAGAAAGGGATAATTTATTAATGATCGAAATACTAACACTTTGCTCCCGTCCTGAGATCGTAAGGTCCCTACTATCATGTCGAGGTTCGTAAGGTCCCTACTATCATGTCGAGGTTCGTAAGGTCCCTACTATCATGTCGAGGTTCGTGTTTATTTTTAAAACAGTCTATCGAATAAAAGGTTATATGACTTAGAAAAAACTTTTGTTTTTTCTGCCGATGGAAAGGTTCAACTGCTTAGTTGTACTTGGCCTTACAATTTCACAAAGATAGGACGCAAAGAAAGGCTTTCATAACGGGAAGGAGGCAGTAAAGACAGAAGCTCCATATCTGATGCTCCTACGAACGTACTTCTTCAAAGGAACAGAGATCGAAATTATGAGGTTTTCTTAGATGTGAGAACCTGTGAAGTGTGTAGTTCACGTGTGACGTGGACTGAACAAAAAACAACGAAGTCAAAACAATAGATAGAACGAACATAATAGTGACAAAACAATGAAAAAACTTCACAGGTTCTTACACCGAGGATGAGCCAAATTTTGTTACAAAATTTTAAATTTTGGTCACCAGCCCAATTAATACATCACAAACATAGGAAGATCCTAATTTTAAATGTTACTTTGTATGCAAAAAACACCTCATAACTAAAACAGCAAGAAAGAAACAGCACGAGAAAGCTCTCTTATACCTTTAAAATATGCTGTCCACTTAGTTTTTTATTATCGCGATAACTGGAACCATGGTAGTTCCGAACAAGTTCATGAGTAATTTTGGCTAAACTAACGTTTTAGCTTTCAAAACTGTCAATGGATTTCAATTTTCAATTAACCAGCTGTCAATTCCAACTTATTTCACCCTAAAATATTTGTTTATTCCTTATCCTGCGAAACCGGACGAAACTTGATTCACCGGCAGGTGACCTTAAAATCTAGTTGTCAACGAACTAGCGCCACGAGAAACAGTATTTAAGTCACAGATCTCTATTATTTTTTACAAATATGAAGTTTTATCTTCATTTCATTTTTAGAGCTATTGGATATATCAAAATTATCTCGGAAAAAGACTTTATGGACAAGTGGAATAGAAAGTTCTCTGCCATACGCTTCGTCAACTGAGTAAACTTTCAACAAGGAAACGAATGACCAACAAACAACAAACCTTTTTTCCTGTCACAGGGTTGCGGCTGATTACACGTAGATGGAATGGGTTGATAATTTTCCACTCCTGTTGATAGCGAACAGCAAAAATTACCCTCTAAACGACATTACAGGGCATTAAGACCATAACAAAAACGATATGTTTACGCTTGTTAGCAATAAAAATAGAATAAATTCTATAAAAATAATAATGATGATAATGATGATGATGATGATGATGATGATGATGATGACGATGATAATGATAATAATAACAACAATAATAACATTTCAAAAAGGATGAATGATTGTAAAGAAATAAGAAACATGTTTTGACAGAGTTCTGTCTTCATCGGTGTTGAAGCCAGAGAGTATAAAGTGCATGATGTAGGAAATGCTTAACACTGCGATTACAATAATAAGAACAACAACAGCAACAATTAAGTGTTGAAACATATTTCGGATTGGTCAAAGCCACCCATTCGGGTAAACCAAACATGGGCACTCGCGGTGGTCAAAGACATTTCATATGTATGGTTCTAACCAACTTATACCAGGTGCCTTATTAACTGGGTAACTAAATAAATCCACAATAACGTACGTTTAAAGTGCCTATGAAGTGAAAAATATTTTTGATTGACTAAAAAGGTCATGAGATAAACAGAAAAAAATTCAGAAAGTAGAACTGCTACGCGTGTGGGAAGTTTCGAGTTCTGTGCTATTTGGATGCAAATTAGCAAATGTCACGAGTCTTTTTGTTCGCTTCAATACAGAAAACATGTGACAAACTAGTTAATAACATTTTTTGGCAAGTTAGAATTAGTTTAAACCTGATAAAATGATTTCTAAATTAAGGTAATGCTATTTTCTTGTAACGGCTTGAATAATAATGCCGTGTTGTAAATCAGAGTGGAAATATGAGCAAAACTTGCTATTTTCTCTCATCAGTTGCTTTTGAAGTTTGCAAACAATTTTAATAACGTCACAGAAACGAAAAACGTCGTAAATTGAAGCCAGAAGCTAGCCATTCGTCAGCTCAAAAACGGCAAATTAAGCTGGCTATTTCTCAGTGCCATTTTACCTAAAATATTTGAAACTTTATGTATGTGCGATTGATTGGTCAACAAGTGTGTTTTCATAGCACCTTATATAACAGTTTAGATAGTACGTGCGTTTTGATAGGTTAACGAATGTGTTCTCATGGCACCTTATAAAATAACTTGGATAGTACGTGTATTTTGATTGGTCAAGAAGTGTGTTTTCGTAGCGCTATGAAGCACGAAAATAACGTGAGCAAAATAATTAACTTTGTCTCCACGTTGTTAGAAGAATTAAAATACACATACGTACTTCGGATATATCATCTTCCTCTTCGTTAGGATGGAAAATAAAAATTGCATAACAGAAATAAAACATGTTCTACCTTCCTTTATTGCCAGGTGAAAACCTCAGCAAAGTTTTACAGAATATGTCTTATTTCTTTAGTACATGGTGCTCACTAAAAGACAATCATAATTCCAGGATTTTTCCTGGGATAACAGAGATATCATCTGGTTTTCCAGAAATATTATTTGGTTTTCAAGAAGATTTCCAGGGATAACAGGGATATCATCTGGTTTTCCAGGAATAATACTTGGTTTTCCAACTTTTAGGTTTTCCAGGGTTCTGGATGGAAAATTTCAAAATTCTAAAAGTAGAGAGCACCATGTATTTGGAACGTCAAACCCATTCCAAAGACGTAAGTACTATATATTTACCACTATGAAAATGAACTTACGTATCCCAACGACAGCATTGCTCGGTAAACCTCGGACATAATATCGTTTGGTTTACTTTGGGAGCGAATTCCTGAAACAGATATTAACATGTATTTATTTCCGAGACCTGCAAAATCTTTTTTTCTGAAGATATAACTTAAAAGAATAAATGACATATCGGATGGATGTGGTTGGCGCAGTTGGTAAGATCTCTGCTTTCCAACCAGAAGGTCCCCAGTTTAATTCCGTCAGTTTGCCGGGATTCGAATATTTGTGTCAGCTTCTTTTCCGCCAAAGTCAACTCAACTTTCCAGACCTCCAGGGTATGTAAATGAGTAACAGCATCTAGTGGATAGAGTCCCGTTTAAGACAGTCAAAGACTCACTCACTTAACACAACAAAAAACGGAGATAAGCGCCGGCTCCATGCGTTAATATGATCGTAAAGGACTTAAAATAACATATTGTATTCAGGGAAGCCACGTTGACTTCAAGTTTAGTATGACACTAAAAAGCTCTTTTAGGGGAGTTGTCATTAAATATTTATTTATTTATTTACAATAGACCTTTTACATGGTAAAAATATTTTTTTTAAAAAATTCAGTTTTGCCTGTTAATAGATCTATCTGAACAGACATAGCTATAATGCTGCTGAAAAAATAGCAAAACAATTAACTGTTCATCAGCAGGATGCCCAAATTGTGTGCAATTCTACAATTGGTTTCGGCTCCATTAAATCCCCTCTCATAAATCTTTAAAATCAAAAGAATATGTTAAAGAAAACGAAGCTTGAGTGACAAATTATTTACAAAGAAAATATTATTCAAACCGTGAAAACGGTCTAGAGTGAATGACAAAGGCAATGACTTAGATTAGATGGATCCACTAACAAATAACTCTGTACCAACCTAAATGCCATTTGGGTCTTTTCCCTAGGGCCAATTTGTGATAAGGGTACTTCCTAGTAGGGGTGGTTGGTATTGGGCCAATACCTAAACCTGTAAACACAAAACAAGCGCATAATTTTGATGAAAATATTCTAAAACTTGTATAAACGTCAGCTGCAATATCACTGTAAATTTATAAGATATCCTCGCATAGAGTAAATGGCAACAATTCAAAACCAATCATATTTTCAAAAAGTCACATACTGTGCTTTTGTATAAACAACTTCAAAGAAACAAATAACAACAAGATTATAATGATAATATTTACAATAATGTAATGAAATCATGACTAGGCGACCTGATTTACTAATTATCGACAGAAGAGAAAACAACTGCAAAATTATAGATGAGGCAATTCTGGAAGACTGAAAGACAAATCTAGAGAAATACCACAATACCCGATGACAAGTGCCGACAAATTCATCGAGTTTATTTTGAGATCTGCATTGTTCAGAACGGCACGGATTACAAGAAAAGTGCCAGAGAGGAAGAAAAAAAATAAGGAGGGCTCCGCTTTTAGGATACCCATGGCAACTTGCTTCTGCTTGGTTAGAATTCCTAAAAATATAAAGAGGAAGACAGAAATTTAGGAAAAGAAAAATATAGGATGGTTACCCTTGGCAACTAGTTGCTGCCAAGTTTGAAAATTCCTAGAAAAGTGCAGAAGAGGAAGATAGAAAAGAAAAGAAAAATAAAAGATGCTTCTTGGTTTACTCTGGCATCCTAGAAAAGTGCTGGAGAGAAAGACAGAAATTTAGGAAAAGTAATTTTAAAAATGCTTCTCGATTACCTCTGGCAAGTGGTTACTGCCCGGAGAAAATGAAAAGTAGAATTAATGATTGTTCATAAAAATAGTATCATTGTTATCAGAGATACAACTACAAAATTCGCTCTCAATAGCTAGTATTGTAATCGTTAATGCTATAAGATTACTATAAAAAACAATCTAAATAATAATAATAGTAATAATAACAATAATAATTAATAATTAGGAATAATAATAATAATAATAACAATATAATTTATACATATGTAGAACTCTTTTCCTAACATTTATAAAACATTTTGAGATATTGACCACATGTGACATTGATGAAGCCAATGAGAGTGAACTTTCGTGTGAAAATCTCACTTTGTAAATTTATAACAATTTTAATAGTTTACAAAGAATAAGACAAGCAAACATTACCTGGTTTTGTTTTTTCTGAAGAGCTGGTACTTTGACTTGCTGGAGTCTGTAAATTCAAATTTACAAGGCTACAGTTACTAAAGTTTTTCACACTTTTTAAACTTACTAATAATTACAAACGCACTGCCATTACAAACAAAATTAATATAACCATTATTTAACCCGTTAAGTACTAAATTCTCCCAAGAATTCTCATATTGCACAAAATATTTTATCCAATGAAATCCTCTATTATTATATTACAAAATGTAATCATATCATTCTATACAAGATGTAACTTTAGAGAATGGAAATGCTGATAAACTGCTTGGAGTTGAAAGGAATTCAAAATCATCACGTAGACTGAGCACTTGTAAGCATGCTAGTAGACAAATTGAGGATCTACCCACAATTAATTATCTTAAGCCAAAGCACAAACTTCACCATTATTAATTTTATTATCTTGTCTGCGAAGAAACACTTGAAACTATTGTGCAACTCAATTCTCATCGAATTCTAACTTTCAATCCTTTATTGGATATCAGCCAATCAGAGCACTAGCGTATTTCTTAAATTGCACAATGCCATTGTAAATAAACTTTACAGACATGTATAGACCTTCATCAGGCTCGCTTGAGTCAGTTAAAACCTAATAAAAGCTTTATTCAAATGACACCAATGGGAAGAGTAGGTCAAAATTAGTAAGTACCCGAAACTGAGTGGTTGTAACAAAGATTTTATAAACAAAAATAATAAATTTCAGCCTTGCTAGATGGCCTCCTTGCAGTTAGAACTGAATTACGAGGACGTGGCTCAACGAGGTCGAACTGAAAGCATTTTAAAGGCGCAATCATTACACACATACACAAATGCAGCCACTTTTCGGCCCATCTGTACGATCTTGGAGCACAGCATCACAGCCAGATGGAATTAGCTGGGAGTCGATTTTTACTGAGGGAGGAAAACCAGAGTACCCGGAAAAAAAACCCTCGGAGTCAGATTGAGATCGACAAATCTCAGCCCACATGCGGAGCCCAGGATCGTAGAGGTGGGCGGCACGACTGATCACCACTATGCCAACCTGACTCCCCAGCTAAAAACAACATTTTATATAAAATTTTGTGAGAAAGTCTCCTCAAAAACCAGGTTGGACGGGCATCAGTGCTCAGTCATAGACTTTTCTTTATAATATTAGTGCAACAATTTTAAATGCTTAGAGCCCAAATTTACTGATTTAGCACATTTTGACGAACCTGCTCTTTCAATTTTCTCCACTTAAGAGTGATCATAAAGATCTATTCAAAAACTGGTTCTTACCAGTAAGTTTCCTGTATCTTTCATCTGAAATGCCGACGTGGGTGGTGACACTGAAGAGTAGAAGTTCTTAATTCCCTCCATTCCTCGTGCTGAGGGCATCAAAACATAAGAAGAGTATCATAACAGAGCTTTAATAATGAATTAAAAATAAAGGCTAAAATTATTATAAAAAACGCTCATGAAAAATTTCTCTATTTAACATTAATTATTTTTCAACCACGTGGTCGTTATCAGCAGAATTTGTGGTTCAGATTTTGTGCCAAATGGTGTGCAGGTTGTGAAGTATGCATCCTATCTTCATGCTCAGCTATTCTTACTATAAAATTCCTTTTTGAATGTCCTATATATATGTTGCCGCAAACGCATTTTACATGAAAAGAGCACGTCCACTTAAAAAATGTGTTTGTTATTGTCTTGGCGCCAAAAAAACCTTTTAGTTTTCCTTGTCTGCAAAAGTATGATAATAAATGATCAATGTTTTAAAGAACACTTAAATTTTCAAAGAATCTTGTTAAGAATACAGTAATTTGATGATTAAAGATGATCAAATAATGCTCATAAGAATTGAAACTTGTAACAATAAAAATACAAACTTGGAAAGTTAGCTTTCTCTTCATAAAGATGATCCCTATATATTGTTTAGATAAAAATGTGATGAACCTGATCTACTGTACATATGACAAAAACATTTAAAGCATGACACATGTTAAAACCCTCAAGTTGGCTAAATTTTGGATTACAACTTTTGGCCTTTAAAATAATATTCAAAGTACGACTCCCAATAAATGCAAAAGCATTATTTGCTCTTGAATGAATTAAATTGTACAAATTATAAAATGCCTTATTTGGTGCTCACCGGCAACTAATTCTTGTTTGTTTTTTCAAGTTTAGATCAGATTCAAACCCATGAAATTGAAGAATTTCAAAACCTAATCACCAAACATCTAACCAACCCAAACTGACAGAAAATTTATCAGACAGACAGGCAAACAGATATCTGGAACTGTATAGAATTGAGAGTGAAAAGCAGAAAGAAATCATGTAAGTATCTTAGAGAAGATGGCACAAGAATATTCCAAGTGAGCTACAGCAGCAGTCTCACGGATCCTCAGTACACTTTTAAGACAACTAAATAATTATGTAAATATCACGTCAAATATTTTCGTTAAACATGGAATAACTTTCTATTTTTCATACGTTTCTTCTTACTACTGTCTGGTTAGACAAGCTGGTAAGAAGTTAGTCTAAAATGTGGGAGACCAATGTGGGACCAAACTCAGAAAATTATTTAAGAGAAGGTGCTGCCCAGTTGTTCTTATGTATAGACCTGCAAATGGTTGCCACTTTCACAACTGCTCAGATAAGGATGAAAACCATAGGCCTTCAGAAACATTTAGTAACTACTGTCCTCGTTTAGAAAGGTATCTTGATATGACTTGACAGCCAAATAATATAATTGTTAATCATTTAAAGAACTAGGTTTGAATAAATAAAACTAATATTATTTAAAATAAACAAAAAATCTCCACTTAAAAAGAATTATAAATTCAGTGGCCTGAAAACTCAAAATACGTATTTCAAGGATAAAAATTACTTAGTACCTGGTTTTTTGGAATGCCATTACTCATGCTATTTTAATACACATAATTTATATGATTATAGAATTTCAAGAACAAGATGCCAGGACAGTAAGATTAACGAATAGGTCAGAAAAAGTTGTGGGATGGAGACCCTTAATCACAGATTAAGGAGAACAAGATTAAGATGGTTTGGCCATGTCTACAGGAATGAGAATGTATCGTGCTTAAAAGAGCAAGGGAACTGTAGATAAAAGATAGAAGGCAATGATGATGACGACGATGATAACAATGAATGGTGGTGATGATGAAAAGGATACGTTCAAAAAAAACAAACGACTTAAAAATAAGAAATGATGCACTTACTTAGATCCCTCATTCTTTTGTTGTCCAAAATAAGATGATACGCAATCTTCAGCTGGTCATGGGGATCCTCACTGTTTAGTGACAATCTGACATCACTTTCATGACAACCAAGTTTCTGGAAACAAATTATACATCAAATACAATTTTTGATATAAAAAGATAAATAGATTAGATTTAAATAGATTTAAAATGCTTGTGAAATCCTGTGCTATTATCATAACTAAAATCAAAATTACTGATAACAATCACTTGGACTTGCCAAAGGTCTTAACTCACATCGCAGACTTGTGATACACATTCCTGATCAATTATGTTACTTTCATTTTCTGATGTTGGGCAAAGATAAGCTGGTAGGTCTTGCTTGAACCAAGGATTCTCTCTGATGAAGCAAAATGACAACCATTTGAACTTATTCTATTGCTTTGGGAGTGAGACATGGTGTTTGAGGGAGAATGAGATGGCAATTTTGAGAAGAACCGAGAGAGCGATGGTGAGAGCAA
>JAOTRI020120403.1:0-12208 GCA_028564885.2 Zoanthus sanctaehelenae
GATTAGTGTCCCGTCCAGGGGGAGTTAAAAACTCTCATCCGCTTAACATTACAGAAACCGGAGATAAGCGCCGGCTCCATGGGCCACTAGGCTTGAAAGGATTTAGCTATCACATAACAAATGCAATGGGGAAATTCAAGTGATTTCGAATTTTTATAATGGCCAATCTGAAAATAATAAACAACTGAGACCTCGACGATGAATGGACTATGAGTAAATAGTCAAAATGAGGCCAAGAGGTCTAATTTTTTTTGTACAAAACTACAATTTGGACAAACTAAATTATTTATGAAATCCTCTGTTTGAAGAAAACGGCGATCATTACTATTTTGACCCGCCATCTTTTTTCTACAAGCTAGTTGACTATCACAAATAAACATCAGGTAGAGTCAGTGGCCAATCAGAATGCAGTATGCGTATTAAACCGTTAGTAGGTATATATTAATAAAACGTATCCAAAGATAGTTAACTTACCTTACTTATATGAAGTCTCCAGCTGTCTGCAATTCTTTTACTTTTTATTGCTTTGCTCATCGTCCTCCTCGTGTAAACAACCTTTCAATATTACTTGCGACGTTACCCTAGAAACGGAAGCTCAAATAATTACCTTTGTGCTTAGCTCATCAAAATGGGTTTTTCACATTCACATTTTTGAAGTTTTGAAAAAAATCTCGAGCACCCTGATAACAAGCAAAAAGCACGGGAACTAGGAACCATAGATTAAAAAAGTGCGTTCGAGTATTGGTAGGTTGGAATAGTAATTTCTGAAGTTTTGCATGGTTTATTTTTGTTGAAGCAGAGACCCTATTTTAGATCGCTGGTAAAGTTATTGTAAGTTATATTCTTAACAAGAGCAGAACATAGTGAACGAAAGGCGACAATAAAACACATTTGCGCAACGAAATTGTGACGTCATTCAAAATGGCGCCGAAAAGGTGTACCATGGAAGGAAAAAACACGAGTCAGCTTTCGCTTGCGTGTACAGGGAACCTACGCATTAACAGGCAACCCAAAAGATTAGGAAGCGTTCTTCCTTCGTCGAACACAATAAAATACCACACAAATATCAAGGATTTTGAGTATATCTTTAAAGTTATGCCCACCAGGTGTAAAACAATGCCTACTTTTACAATGTTTGTCCACTTGCCATAGATTAGTTTAGTTAATGCTTTGAATATGTTTTAGTTCCCATTTCAACCACAGGCGCAACTTGTTTTCGAAAATGATCAATTTGAGCGGTTCTATCTCCAAAACAGTCGGATTATTTTCTTTTCATCCTCTAAACGCTCGAAATAGTATTTCTAGGCACTAGTTTTTAAACGTTTTCAATTGCCGGTGGGGCAAATCCCTGGAACACCTTAGGTATTTGTCGGAGAATGGGGCAGGCTTCCTCTCTCAATAAGACCGGCCAAAAAGTCTTGTCCCAAAAGAATAACTCTTCCTGTGACTTTTTGAAACTTAGAATGCATCGTAATTCACTATTTTTAGTTCTATTAAGTTCGGCAATGTTATATCAGACTAAAATAAAAACCACTTTCTAACAGGTAGCAGCTGAACATATGCAAAGTGTCACCACAAGGGTGCTACTTGATGAGGGCGCGCCTGCAGGTGTATCAGATGACAGCGGTATGTCAGCACTAGTTCCCATGATTCAGGCGATGCCTGGAGCGGTAAGTAAGAATGACAAAGATGTTGATCTAAATATAATGAATTTTATGGATCAAAGCTAGCCCAGTGAACGCTTTTAGATCGTCTTGTTAAAAAGAATTCTGGGGAAATCAATGCAAGTGGTCTAGAACGAGGAAGAAACACCCGAAAAAACAAGACAAACAAATTTAATCAAACAACCGCTGATCGTATGACCACAGGTTGCAAAGGTTTTTACATTGTGTAGAGGACAAAATTTTTTGAGCCAATCAAAAGAATGATAAAGCTTACCCCAGAATTATCTTAGCCAATCACGAACCTTGTTTAAATCTGTGCTCAGGAGCTAACTAAATCTAGACTTTTTTAGGAGTTTTTAAAGCCGAAAGTACAAACCTTAAAAACCAATTCTGAATAAAAAACAAACAAAAAGGAAACCCTTTAAGGGCCAATCCACGGTAAACAAGATCACATCTTCCTAAAACTCGATAAACTTATAATCGAATAACAAAGAAAGTTCTGCCTGATAGACAACGGTAGATTTAGTGTGATGTAATGCAGTCAATGCAATGGTGGTCAAAATATTTAAAAGACGCGAATGTTTAGTTTTGTCTTTTTAAAATCATTTTTCATGAATGTCCTTTTGTCATTTTTGTGTTAACTTGTTGTATTTGAACTTAATATGCAAATTCAATTATGTACTTATTTATTTAAATTGCTCAAACTCGACTCTTGTTTGAAGTTCGTTGTGTAAGGGTTAGTTACTTTTAGTTCGTGGTTTGCTTAAATAAATAAATAAATCATATAGGAAAAATAAGCGGTAGAACAAAACCCTGGCAAAGAAGACAAAAGAATTCGGGAACATACACGTCATTCATACCGGGCAACGCCTTTCATTATATGTCATTTCTCCTTGCGTGCACTCTGGCATTGTAACCTTCATTCTCGGGAGAGGCCAGGTGCAACTCCTAGGCTATCTTGGTGGAGTGGGGCCACGTTCGCGCGGTTTCTTTAGTTCCCCTCTTTTGTCTCCCCAAGTCAGTTATTGCACGCCCGACTGACCTCTGGGATGGAAAAAAAAAGAATAATTCGCGAACAAACTAAACTTCTCCAACAGTAATGTAAGGCGGTGTTTACATGATACCGGATTGAGAATCAAATTCAGTAATGTGATTACATGAAAAAGTTTAGAACGAACTCACACCGGAGTGAAAAGCCAACGTTGAGTTTTTAGGTAAAGTGCGCATTCTGAACTCGTTCCAGTCCACCGGGAGGCCGATTTCACAGCGGAACGATTGGTCGTTCCTCGCTTAAATGGTATCTTAATTCGCGCCGGAACGAATTCTCGCTCCAGTGCAACAACCGGAGTGAACTCGCGCCGGCGTGAGTCGCCCCAGCATGATATTTTTAGTGGTATCATGTAAACAAATAAAGAGCAAAGAGAGAAATCGGTGCGAACTCGCGCGGGAACGAAAGTCGTCCCGGTATCATGTAAACACCCCTTAAGAGAAAGTGTGTGTTCAGTTGGAGTCCAGTCATTAAACGCGAAACCGCGCGATAGAAGGACCTGTGGCGGGCGTCATTTTCATTTGCCACTCAAACCGCGAACGGTTAAGAGCTAATTTTCATCTCATCTTTCACTCTCTTTCTCACTCACTCTCTCTCTCTCACTCTCTTTCTCTCAAAACTTTTTACAAAATCGAGACTTCAGTTTTATAAATTTTTGATTTTTGTTTCAAACAAAAGGAAAATATTACGAAGTATTATATACATATAAGAAATTATTGCAAATTTTTAGTTTTTTGCAGTTAGATTTATTTTAGTATTTAAATAAATATTTATATATATATTTTTATCGTTCAGAGAGAAAATGAACCGCATCTTGGCTCAAAGTTTGAGTTTTAAAATGTGGGAGGGCCTAAATCCCTTTTGTTGCGCAGTTTCGAGTCAGTTAAATTTCTTTATATTTCTGGTGCTGGCTAAGCCACGATGGATTAATCCCCCGTCCAAAGGACTGTCATTCGCTTAACACTACAGAAATTGTAATTAAATTCACTCTCGTAATGACCACTACACTTGCGGAGAAAATGAAAAGTTGCTAATCTTTTGCGAGCCGGTTCCATGGGCCACAAGGCTCGTAAGGGTTCAGCTTAGCTATAGGGCCAGTAGCATAAAACATATCTTTGTATTTGTAGGCAATGAAAGCTCTGGATCAGTTTTACACAGTAGACAGGCTACAACAAAAAGAGCGCTATTATCTGAATTTTCTGGATAAGTGCTATGGCAGTGAGACAACGCTAAAGCAAAGTCGAGCACCATCGCCACTCGAAGCAGTAGTAGACGAAAACCGATTAGAACTGATTATGCATCCAACCTTCAAGAGACTAATACAAGTCAAGTGGAACTATTTTGGCCGCACCAGAGCTTGGATTCAACTTCTGATCAATGTCTTCCTCGCCGTGACTGTAACAACACTCGCAGTTCTTCACCCACGTGACGTTTCAACATATTATACACCGCTGACTCAATACTGGTGGCGCATTCTACTTGAAAGTTTTGCAGTGCTGTTGACCTTCAACGAGATCAGAAAAGAAATTCGTGATTATATTCAGTCTCGTAGCGACCATCACTCGTGGAAGAAATGGAAAGTTGCTAATCTTCGGCGAGACGTGCAATTTTGTCACCCGAACTGGCCACAAGAAAAGAAGTTTATAGAGTCGCTAATTCTTTCGGCTAAGTTGAAAAGAAGGCGATACTTCTACGACAAATCAAACTTCGTAGACTGGTCCGCCTATTTCATGCTCCTCGTTGCATTTACATTGCACTACATGAATATTAGCATACATTATTTAAATACATCAAAATTGATCGATACACAAAACGAAACACAGCACACGGACAATCATTTAGAGCTTCTAGGGAAAACAAGCAACGAGCTAAATCAAATATACCTACGATTTATTTCATTTACCTTGATAGTGATATGGATCCGATTACTGAAGTATTTTAGGCCATTTCAAATAACAGGCCCTTTTGTTGTTATCCTAAGCCACATGATAACTGCTTCGTTGAAATGGTCGTTCGTGTTTGCAGCTTTCTATATTCCCTACACGGCTTCATTTTGGATCATGTTTGGCGGTAACACAGAGCGCCCCGTTCAAGGATACAGCACAGTCGATAGTTTGTTGTTTAGTGTATTGCAGATAACACTTGTGGGAGATTATAACTTTTCTGAACTAGCCCAGGTTGCACCAATCACGGCTCGTATTCTCTGCGGCTCTTTTCTTTTCTTTGCGGCAATTGTGCTTTTGAACTTGTTCATTGCTCTTATGTCAGATACTTTCCAAAGGGTGCATGACAACGCACGCGCTACCGCAGCAATAGAGCGGGCTCACTTTATCCAAGGTTTGGAATCCGAGGCCTCAAACAGAACACAGCAAAGGTTTAGGAAGTTCTTACTTTTAAAGTGTAGCCCAGATGAAGTAGATTTAAATAGACAAAGTGTAGAGGACAGGGAAGACAGAATTCACGAAAGACTTTCAAATCTCCAAGAACAAATAACCGAGCTGAGAGAGCTGCTACTTGAAAGAACTTTGAATCCTAAAGAAAATTCGATAACAGCTGAAATGATGAAGAACAGACTTAGTAACATCGAGTCTGTTTTAAAACACGCCCAAGGAAGTGACACTCATTTGTTGAATCCTAAGACGATCTTTACTACTTGTAACAAAAAGAGTCTACGTGATTCTGAACTTCCGACTGAAACAAAAGAGCGAGGCCAAAGGAGAAATTCTTCCAAAGCCAGCAAAGAAACGAGAAAGAAACGACAAGATGAAGTGAAGATTACTGGAAAACAGAAAAAAATTAGGAAGGCCAAATAGCAAATTACAGGACCTGGTTGCGAGAAGGCACAAGTGAAAATAAAACAAAGATTTCGCCAATATTTTTCCGCATAATTTAAGTAATCCAAACTTTAGTTGAATTTTTCGCTTTCTCGTGCAGAGACTTTGACCTCGCATTAATCTTTTTCAATTAATTTGTTGATCAGATCTAGTCCCGATTTCTAGTGATATCACACTGGTATGAGCCTCTATTGATAAGAGCTTCAATAAATAAAAACTTTACCGCCACAAAAAAACTTCATGCTTTTCCAATTATTCCGTGCACTTACCATACAAAATCGAAGCAACCTCAGAATACCCGGCCACTGTTGTTCTTGATTTAACTGCGCATATATTTTTAAATAATATATATAAACACATGCGGAGACAAAGAACTCAGAAAAAATCTGAACTCCAGATGGGAATCGAACCCATGACCTTCCGTCAACTAGTCAGACGTTCTACCACTGAGCCACAGGAACTCATATGGCGAGCAAGGTCACTATATTGGGTTATGATACACGGATTGTATCGCACAATCACTGAATGACATTTGTGTATCATGGACGCAATGATCGTATTAACTGCATCGCGCAGTCACATTAATAAAGCCTCTAGTAATTATACAAATAGGATGATCATTATAATAAATAATATATATAAACACATGCGGAGACAATATTTACATAGCATAGTGGATGTGACTCAGAGATCACCCGATACAAATCCATACAGTGATAAGAGTGAGGTTTGAATCCCAACTGATAGGAGGCAAACCAGTTGGCTATTTACATAGCATACTGGATGTGACTCTGGGATCACCCGAAACAAATCCATACAGTGATAAGCGTGAGGTTTGAATCCCAACTGATAGGAGGCAAACCAGTTGGCTATTAACATAGCATAGTGGATGTGACTCAGATATCACCCGATACAAATCCATACAGTGATCAGAGTGAGGTTTGAATCCCAACTGATAGGAGGCAAACCAGTTGTCTATTAACATAGCATAGTGGATGTGACTCAGGGATCGCCCAAGACAAATCCATACAGTGATCAGAGTGAGGTGTGAATCCCAACTGATAGGAGGTAAGCCAGATGGATATTAACATAGCATAGTGGATAAGACTCAGGGATCACACGATACAAATCCATACAGTGGTCAGAAAGAGACTTGAATCCGGGACGTTCGCATGCAAATCTAGCGCCCTGACTACTGAGCCACGATGGTTATATTGATCATCTGTATAATTTAATTTTTGATGATGGCAAAAAAAAATCGATTTTTCTAAAGTTTTGAATATCACTTCCGGATTTACCTTGAACAAGCGATGAGAGACTGGTAAATATCATATTACTCTATGGTCCATGATGTGAAAAGCAGAACTCAGCACTGGGAGTCCAGTCCTGCTTCAATTTATTTCTAAATTCACTAATTTGGTTGTACTATTCAGAAAGTTCAAGATGAAAAATGCCTCCATGCCAAAATTTATCATTTTGCCACCCATCAGTGATGAGATATTACCACAGTTATGCCCAAATGACTCCATACAAATCCTTATAAAATTAGCTTTGTGAACCAAGCCATTCTTAGAAGGATTTGTGTGGAGTCATTGGAGCATAATTTCTGTGCAAATATCTTGGCGACAATTTGCCCCAACATTCTGGATACATTTTTAGTCATGATTTCTTAGATGTTTTGACAAATCACACAAGTTCACAGATTTTAATTTTTGTGACGTCACAGTTCGCCACTCTCTATACATCTGTTCAATTTACGTAGAATAAATTCCCTATATAGCTTAGTTTCTTCTTATTTAGATAAAAAGTAGAACCCTATAGTAATACTAAGTTTCAAAAATTAGTTTTTCGCGGTTTCTGTTACGTTTTTGAAGTTTTAAAACGTGCAAATAGGACGGTTTTGGGACAGCTATTGTTTTATGAAGTCCTTGGTAATGACGTAGGAGAAGGTACTTGTGTTGCTTCCGGTTTAATACTAACACTACCAACACACACTGTTTATCATTTACTATATAGAGCACTGCATTAGCTTCTTATAAAGTCCTTGGTAATGACGTAGGAGAGGGTACTTGTGTTGCTTCCGGTTCAATAATAACACTGTCAACACACACTGTTTATCATTTAATATATAGAGCACTGCATTAACTCCTTATGAAGTCCTGGTGTATAATGACGTAGGAGAAGGTACTTGTACAGCTTCCAGTTCAATACAAACACTGCTAACACACACTGTTTATCATTTACTATATAGAGCACTGCATTAGCTTCTTATAAAGTCCTAGTGTATAATGACGTAGGAGAAGGTACTTGTATTCCTTCCGGTTTAATACTAACACTGCCAACACAGACTGTTTATCATTTAATATATAGAGCATTGCATTGACTCCTTATGAAGTCCTGGTGTATAATTACATAGGAGAACGTACAAGTTTATGTTGCTTCCGGCTCAATATTAACACTGTCAATACAACATTTTGTTCGTTTAAGGTTTTAAACACTACAAGAAACGTAGAAATTCAGTTTTAAGTACTTTGCTTGTCACGTTTTTCATTGTAAAACACTAACAACAGCGAAGAACGTCTGCCTAGTGCTACGTCACAGGTACCAGTCCCCTGCGGTCGGTCAAAATTGAATCTTAACTTTTTATTAAAAGCACACCGTTAAGCTTGGAATTTTTTCGGTTATTTTCAGAATAGACCATTTTCACACTGGACATACGGTAGTTTTATAGACTGCAAAACAGTCTCTTCCTTTGCCGGGAGATCGAGAAGCATATGGGAAACTGGGGAAAGGAAATGGACAAGCAAACGGGAGCAAAAAGTAATTGGGGCGAGTGACTGAAGATAGACTCGCCCCATTCCTTTTCACTCTCGTTCGCACGTCCATTTCCTTTTCCCAGTTTTTCATGATGAACGCCCTTTTTGATTCTCGATCTGCGGGCGAAGGAACAGACTGTTTTGCAGTCTAGTAGCTTTAATGACAACGGATTCAGTTTTTGCAGTGTTAGCCTCGTTTTGATGTTAAATATTCAAAAATACTTGAAAGAAAGAACGAGAAGTCACACATTCAAAAATACACACAGTTGCATATAGCGTAAGACTACGTTGGTATTAAGGAATATTTTACTTCATATTGAGGCTAAGAGTGCAAAAACTGCGTCCGTTGTCATTGAAGTTAGCGGTATCAACAATGCGAAAATGGTCTATTTTGAATTCATAGATGACAATAGCTTATATTTTAAGATTAGAAAAGCGACATAGGGACTTTAACAAACCTTGCTATTATATTCTACAAGAAAATGGTAGAGATAAATATAAACAGGACTTATATTTCAACACTACTACAAAAGTGTTTTTAACGACACCGGCCAGAAAGCAAGCTTGTCATAACACGGAAGTAAAGCTGGAAAAGTTTTTTTCTAAACTTTCCTGCACATTGCACACCATGAATGAATATCGTAATCAAATTTAAGATTTTTCCGTCACCCATTAGAAAGATAAGGACAATTTATACATACAAAAAACCTGATACATCACTTTATTGCACGGCACATTTGTAGCATTTGTTAGTAACATATATTTATTTTATAATCTCTCGTTCCGCCGAATGCATATTCCGCTTTCGACAATTTTAATGGCAAAAACACGGCACACGTGTATAAACAACCTGTAATATCACTGCGACTGTACAATACCACACTTAATTAGATCATGCAGCGAAATTGTCGCGATAAATTTAAAAAATCGGATGTTCCCCAAGAGGAAATTTGTTACTTCGTCTTGTCAAATTAATAACAGCAAGATATGATAGATTGTGGAAAAGTTGAATATGAAAGGAATTTTAACTGCTGGACGAAGCAAGTATATATTACAACTCTTTTTTCAAGACAAATATGTGATAAAAGGCCAACGAAAAAAACATTAGTATACATATAAATCTACAAGCGGTCTTACACGTACCCTGTGTTCTGCTCTACAAGTCTACTACAAATCTATTTGTGATAGTCTACAAGCGAATAGATAATGGCGCGTCAAAATAGTAATGAGCCCCGTTTTGCTTTAAGATTAAAGGATTTCATCAATAAATTGATTTCTACATCCTTTTTTGAACAACTACTAGTTTATACTAAAGCAATTAACCTCTCGACCTGACGGACTATGAGTCTGAATACCTCATTCGGCCTATGGCCTCATGAACTATTTAGACTCGCTTTCCATTCGTCCATTCATAACGAAAAAAAAAATGTATATATTCTAGTGTTTAAAACTAGTGGTTAAAACTGCAATTACGTCATTTGAGTTAATGCGTCTCTATGGTATCTACGTACATAAGGAGCAAGCCGAATCGCCGGCTTTTCGAAACCCTGCTAATACATCTTCGATAATATTAACTTTTATGTCATAAAAATATGAGAAATCCGTGTGTTGTAGCTCTACATGTAAGTAAGAGAATGTACGATACCACAATGCAAAATCGGGAAGCCGACTGACTTTTATGACGTCAGAGCCTAGTTAGAGCCTAGACTCCAAATTGCTCATCCAAGACTTAGAATTTGCAACTTTGAGCGCTTATAAAAAATAAATAAAAGTTAGATTTCAAAAATCTCTTTAGAAATTGAACCTAGAAGTAACCTACTTTCGAACTAGTGAAAAAAAAGTTTCCTTCATATGCACTTTAATCTACGTTATAAATAGATTCAAACAAAAATAAGTTAGCAGTAGCATTCAGTTTTAATTGTTTTTCTTTCTTTTTAATTGTTTTTCTTTATAAGAAAAATTATAATGCTACTTGAGAACCATTAATAAACTGAACCCAGCACTTTAATCAAAATGTATATTCATAGATTTTCCTCGATCTGGAAACAGAACTTGCAAATTCGGGCTTTTAAATTTAACGTCACGGTACAAAAGCTGCTATTTTCCTCCTCCTCCCATGCAGGGAGGGGACGGGTTGACTTTGTGACCTGATGCTTCCCATTGTTCGGGCAGTTTAGCCTGTAAAGTTATATTATATAAAGTAGTTATTCAAGCATAAGATTAATAGTCTATTTAAAGGTTAGTTATTGGAAAGAGTAGTATGTTTACATTTTATATACCCACGCGCTGGCAATAAAATGAACAAGAAATCGGAATAACGAACAAGGCGAAAGCCAAGTTCATAATGAAACATTTCGAGTTCATTTAAACGCAAGCACACGGCTACATAATATGTAAACAAACTTATCACTTCCAGTAACTAAACCTTTTAATAAGCAATTTGAGTTCACTGCATTTCACACAATTTAAAGAACTTGAAGCAAGAGTCTGGTTTGAACAAACAAAAATGTTTAAATTAAATAAGTATATAATTAAAATGAAATAAGTTTAAATACTGTGTATCGAATAAAATAGAAATCACAAAAAGTCGTTCATAAAAAAATGAAAAGATAGAACGCGAAAATAATTTTTGGAAGCAAGAAGCTAAACGCTAACTGAAATTTGTCGAAAGTTATAAAATTAAAATCAATTCGTAAAAGAAATGTAGCAAAATAATACCTTAATTGTTTTAGAATTTATCAAGATTTCCTTCGGGAAGTTAGTTTAACATTTTAGTAAACATTGAAAGAGCACAACCAGTATTCGAAGTATTTTCTTACGTCGCATCCCCAATTGACCTGGGGTAATTAATCGATAAAACCAATAATCAATGAAAATCGATAAAAATTGATATCAATCGAAACTAATTAATTGACTAATATTGGTAATCGATGATTACTCGATGACCAGTGAACTTGTGACCTTTTATCGATTATTAATAGATTACGTTAATTATTATCGTAACTATATGACTACATTTTTATACTTAAAGTGTGATTTCTTTTAATCCTTGGCTGCTATGGAAATATTGAAAATGCCGTAATCGATGATCATCAACAATTTCCTGTGAAAAGCGAAAGTAATCGATGATACTCGGTATACAATTCGATAACAATCGATATAATTAAGAAATTTCACCGAGTGACTTTCGATTAATCATCGATTACCGCCTATCAATTAACATTAATCGACTAATCCTATCGATTGATATCGATTCGTTTATTAGATAATCGATCATTGTTTTTCATCGATTAATTACCCCGGGAATTGAGTAAACACTGAATTTCGGAATCGCCATCTTGAAGATTTCTTAATAATAATAATAATAATAATAATAATAAAAAAAAAATAATAATAATAATAATAATAATAATAATAATAATAAGCATTTATATGTCGCACGTTCAACTGAAGTTTTCAAACGCACCTTACAATTTGAACATATTATAACATTAAAAATGAATGAATAAATAAAATTATAATAATAATATTAATAATAATATAAGTATAAATTTAAATATTTTTATGATAAAACTAAGGTTATATAAAAGCTTGATTGAATAAATAAACTTTAAGATTCTTTTTAAAAATATTTATATTTGTTATGTTTCTTAAGTAAAGAGGAAGACTGTTCCCAAGTTTTGGTGCAGAAGCTGAAAATGCTGTCACCAAGAGTAGTATAACTTTTAACAGAAGGAGACATAAGTAGCAGTTCATTGCTAGAACGGATATTGTAACTAGAGCGAGGTTTTACTGTAACTAAATTTATAATGTACTGAGGTGCTAGATTATGAATTGCTTTAAAAG
>JAOTRI020120414.1:0-12205 GCA_028564885.2 Zoanthus sanctaehelenae
TTCTATAATATTTTCTTAACATTGTAAACTAGTTTATTTGCACTGAAGATGGCTTAGAGTTAAGCCGAAACATGTATAAAAAGTTTACCATTTTTTAAATGCCTTAATACGTTTGTGCTGACCAGATCATATGGTTTATATAGACATTTTACCCCTTTCAGTTCCAATCATTTTTCAGCACTTAACTTCTCATTACATAACATATACAAAATATAAGACATTTAGTTATGAGAAAATGAAAATTGATCAAAAACAAACTACTGAAATTAAAAGTAAAACTCTCTTAAATTTGTTCACTAAAACGTTTTAACTAAAGTTTGGAGAATTTAACAACACATCTGGCACTGAACGGGTTAAAATGTGAATGAGAATGTGAATACAAAATGTCTGCCTCTGCTAGCGGGGACAGTTTCAATCACTCTCATGTTTGTACGATGGACTTAACAAGTATTGCTAAATTCTCCTAACTTGATCCCATACATTTTTTAAGCAAGTTTGAGAGAATTCCACTCTTAATCTTCTGTGCTTTGCTTTGTTTGATTTTGTTTGATTTTGTATGATTGTGTTAGGTAAGGAAAAGTTGGGTGTTGATAACAGATTGGGACGGAAAGGATTGATATACTTTTAAATTACTCATATAAGAAAAAATAATAATCTGATAATATGATAATAAAAGACTAACAATGTTCGGCTTTACGTTCCACTTGACAAAGCAGTTCTCCTTGTTTGTTCCAAAGGCAGAGATTTTGACCACCAGAGTAAAACATGTTCTCATCTTTAACACTCACAAGACACTAGAATAGTTTTGAATGAAAATAAGTTATTGTTAAAATCTCCAAGTGTAACATATAATCCTTCTGGTATATCAAGATTTATTGCGAAATAAATGCTGTGAACAGTCGCAAGGAATTTTGGGTTAAGCAGTGTACTAGAGATGCGATGGATTCGGTATGTACCTAAACCTTGTTTTCAAATTGACACCGCACCTGCCACTCTTCTGACATATCGTGGTCCGTTGATTACGAGAAGTTTTGGAAAATCGTTAAAGTTGTCAGTGTTTTGGGGCTGAATAGTTTGAGATTAATTTGAGTTTAAAATCACATGCACACTATATGAAAATTTTAAATAAGGAACATAATTGTTTTAGTCCAATTTGCAAAAAATACCATGGTTGAAAACATCTTTTTGTTGCAAATATGATGACAGTTACATCAACACGGCGTGTTCATTTACCCGTTGTAAACTTGTAAAGAAGAAAACTCATTAACCGAGAATGATGGTAATGGATAACAAGAAAAACACTATAGCGAAAGGGATTCGTACTTCAAGCATGCAGCAATACTCTTCGATATAACATGCCGGTAGATCAATTAAAAATCAGATAAGAAAAGTTAACAGTGTGTGATTATCTCTTGCGTTATGATGTTTTATTCGTTCTTGTAATCTTCTGCCAAACTCACCACATCCATCATGTCCTCACGTAACTTTATACAATATTAAACAAGATCAAAAATGGAATGGCTTCTCATTTTAACTTTTATCTTACAAGTCTATGCCCGAATTAATATATTTAACAGTGTGTCAATGTAAATTTTGTTATCGCGAAAAACGTTTACAAACTACCACTAAAACCGGAAACAACTGCAGCAGCGCTTATAGTACTTTCATACATCTTTGATTACTACTAGATACTGATAATACTTAATACTGTTAGTATAAATTATTCTGCACCATTGCACCTGAATATTACAAACATTTGGGTCTAATATAATACTCAACAGAACTGTGGAGCAAATATTTAACAACAGAACTTATTTTCTTTTTTTTTTCAAACCACAAAACATGGTTTTAGGGTCAGATCCTGCATGGGTGGCTTGGCTGAAGTAATCGGAAACCAAACTATATACATTAATTGCCAACGAGCAAGAAAAGTTCAAACGCTTCCGCATTAAAGAGCGGATGCACAAGAAAAAGCAGGGAGAAAAAACCTAGAGTCAATCACAGTACGAGATATTTTCAATTTAAACAAAGAGTGGCTTAGTCATGTTACTGAAGACAATTTATCTGACAAGTGTCCGAACTAATGAAGATTTCCGAAAGAGAAACTTTTCAGTACGCAAGAAAATCGTTTATGTTTAAACGTTTTTCTTACGAACGTAAAGACTGGGATAATTCACATCTTTTAAAATGTTCAGTAAAAAGAAAGCGACCTTTCTTAATACTTGCACAGCTTGGCTCTGTTGACATAGTGCTTTTGTTTTGATCGTTGACAATTAGTCATTGGCTATTACTAAGTACAGTAGTAGCACGTGATAGGACACGATGGCGGAAGAGTATTAAGGTCTTATGCGCAACTGAATTAGGTAAGGTAAGGTATTACTTAGTACAACATAATCTGAATGATGATTGCCTCTAAAATATTGTGACTTAGGGCACATAATGGAGACTGTATCAAGTTCTTAAAACGGCACAAGATAAAAAATGAAACCACTAAAATTCTCTTTCTAACCTAGTAGACCAAATGTTCTTTTAAAAAGGGGTAAATGTGCATATAGAATGATTAAGCCTTAAACACTTCAAGACTTTTAATTGAGAATTTTACGCACTTCAACAAAACTTGAAGTGTGTTCATCTTCACTTAAGCTTAATACAATTAGAAATAGAGGATATGTTAAGGGCTACAAGCTCTTCACACAACATGAAGCACCTCAATACATTTTTATTCATGTGTTAAACATTTTTTATTAAGGAGGGGGTGGCAAACTACTGTACCCAATCCACTCCCCCTAGATCCACCCCAGGGTACAGTGGTTAGCAATTGTATCCAATCCACAGCCCAGTAGATCCACTCCTGGGTGCAGTGGCTAACTACTGTACCTAATCCACATTCTTATAGATCAACCCCTGGGAACAGTGGTTAGCTAATGTGCCAACTAAGCACCCTCTTTGATCAACCCCATGGGTGCAGGGTTTAGCTACTGTATCCAATCGACACCCTTGTAGATCAACTCCTGGGTGACCATGCTAGCTACTATACCTACTAAACACCCTCTTAGATCAACCCCATGGGTGCAGGAGCTAGCTGTATCCAATCCACACCCTCGTAGGTCAACCCGTGGGTACAGGGGCTAGCAAATGTATCTACTCCACACCTTCGTAGATCAACCCCTGGGTGACCATGCTAGTTACTGTACCTACTCTACACTCTCGTAGATCAACTCCTGGGTGCAATGGCTAGCGAGTGTACCTACACTACACCCTCGTAGATCAACCCCTGGGTGCAGAGGCTAGCAACTGTACCTACTCTACAGGCTCGTAGATCAAGCCCTGGGTGACCATGCTAGCTACTGTACCTACTCCACACCCTCGTAGATCAACCCCTGGATGCAGTGGCTAGCAACTGTATCTTCTCCACACCCTCGTAGATCAACCCCGGGGTGCAGGGGCTAGCTAATGTACCTATACCACACCCTCGTAGATCAAGCCTGGGTGCAGTGGTTAGCTACTGCACCTACTCCAAACCCTCATAGATCCATTCCTGGGTGCAGTGGCTGGCTACTGTACAGTAAAATCCAGTGCCTTCAACAAAAAAACTCAAGGAGTTTCGCATGTTAAACATTTAACAGGGTGCATATGCTTTGCAGAATTCCTTAACTAACATAATTTATCTGGAAATATAGTATAGCTTAGACTAGTAGATACTATAAAAATAAAATAAATAAAAATAGTGTAACGTGAGTCACCTTAACTGAGCTACTATGATCCGTATATATGTGGAGAGGATGTCCTTCTTCATCCCACACCTTGAACAGATTTACATTGATAGTTAAGAAAAAGAAATTGTTTCAAGCACTGATGAAACCAGTAACAATTAATGCCTCTCCAATGCCGCACCAAGTAAGCACTTGACTAAAACACTACTAATTTTACGTTTTTGCAGTTATTTTTATAAAATTAGGCAAGAACGTTGTTAATTTTTGTCTTTTCATAACGTTTCTAGTGTGGGGAATTTGGTTATTTGAGTGTCTCGTGCCGAAGCAAGTCCTCTGGGGAGCCGTCTCGGGTGATGAGTGACAAATGACTAGAGGAAAGCTGTACGGATAAAGTTAAGTATAGTTCCAACTCATTTTGTTATCATTTAGACGAATATTATCCTAGCGAGGCTAGTGCTGGTGTTAAAGGCCGTTTACGGGCTTCTGTTGATTTCGGGATCGATCGTTTTGGCGCCCCCAAGTTTGTCGTTAATGTTATTAAGGAAGGCTATAGAATGCCATTATAGCTTCGTCTGGTCATAGACCTTAGGCACTTTAACCAACTCCTTGTTAAAACTAAGTTTAAATGCAAAGACTTAAGTTCCCTCTCTCAAACTGTTTAGCGATGAGAAATCTCAATGATCGCCAATGCAGGTTGGTGAATGGCACGATTTTATAATTAACACTGTCTCAATGCAGTTTCAAGTACCAGACAAGAAATTAATGGATCCTGCCATTCAAGACAAGCCTTTGAGTTACCGACAAATCGCTAGCATACCGGGTTGGTGTTGTACAACTTCTAAACAAAGATATATTGGATTTTCCAGTAATTAATGAACTTCTCAAAGTTTCGAAAGCTTTAGGAGTGTAAGTCTTTGTCAGATTCTAACAGCGACGGCAGTTCCACATTACCAAAATATCAGAATGAATGTAAAAAGATATCTAAACAGACATAACTATAATGCTGCTGAAAAAATAGTAAAACAGTTACTGCTCATCAGCACGATATGTGCCTTCCAAAATTAGAATGCATCTAATCAAGGCAGACATCTTAGTTAGTAACAAGTCGGACACATTTGCTGCTTGTATCAAGGAAAATAATTGTTCCATGCTCCGCGATAATCCCCGTTCGGTAAGATACTCTTCCTGCACCAATACGACCATGCTCTGTTCTACTTGTACCTTTTCCAATTATTATGTCGACTTCCTAGACTTTGTTTGTTCCGTCTGAGAGAGCTACGTCGAAAGAGAACCGTTTCAACATATGTGACTTGATGTCCGTAGAAACTGACCGCTCCATAAACACACTCTGTGAATATGGAGGGCCTCTATCTTGCAACAGTAGTAGGGTGGGCCGTTTTCTAGGTAAACTACCAGAAGTTCCAGTGTCATCAAGAAATAGAATTTCATCAGCAAGGCTTATCATTGCCACTGGTGTCTTAACACTGAGTTCCAGGTCCAACATACTTGTTAAGCTTAACAATAATTACTGTAGTAAGGTCTTCAAAGATGGTATGCATAACAGGACAGCACATCTACCATGCAATTTATAATCTTCAGAAGCACTCTTCCATTTGTTTTTGATGAAGTTCTTCCTGGCTGTTTCCCAAGTTGTTTGTGTCCACCTATTCTGGAATTGATTTTGTCTAAAACAAAAAACTGGAAAAAAAACGAACTACTCCACACTCTCCAGGGGGCTCATTTTTAAAGAGAGCATTCAGTTAAGGCATCTCTCAAGGTCTTCCAAGCACAGACATTTGACTGCCGCACTGAAAAACAATTAGACCTAATTAAATTGTCTTGGAAGATATTGATTTGAGATCCTCTACTTGTCTCACCTTTTAGCAATGTGACAATTTACGCAACAAATGTGCAGTCATGCTGCTCGACATTTCTTCAGCAATGGTGTAACCACTATAAACGGATTAAACTTTTGTTCGGAAGTAAGTTTGTTTTTCAGACCAAGCGACACATTTCAACTAGTTTGCTCAGAGGTCTCGGAAACATGTGAGAAAACATTAAAATACAAGTCAAACACACTTTATTTTTTTAAAAAAAAATTATCATCTTACACATTGATAAATTAAAATAAATTAGCCTTTAGCATTTCTCTCCCTTTTCCTGCCCTCCCACCCATTCCTCTTCTGCCTTCCGTACCCTTTACACCCATATTCTCCAACTCTGCAGTCCTCCTAAACCCCCTCCTCCCCCCCTCCTTTTCCGCTCCATTCTACTGAGCAAGCCAGCTAGCAGGGATTGTACTTGTTGTTGGAAGTTAGAAATCTCACAACAGAGATCTAAAACACTGCCTAAAGTCATAAAAGGATACACGAATGGTTCTGTCTGATGAACCAGTCAGAATAAGGAGAGGCAATGGATCATCACTTTGAAGTCTTTGACTCTGATGAAATATTAACATACAGGTAATTGGACGAGTGTGTCCCTGTAAAACTTGCAGCCGGCAGCCTGTCTAGAGAGTAATTAATAGCAAAATTATGCACTAATAGAAACAACAAAATCATGTTCTCAGTTTTGGAATTTAAATAACACTTTGATTTTTGTCCAACAAAAATGTGTTAAAGAAAAAATGTATTTTGTGACTACCTTTGCAACTTTGCCAAGAATCAGGTAATTTGTTAGAGACTTTTTTGTTTGGTGAGAGCTAATAGCCGATCATTTCTGCACTGATAATTCTAATCTTGTAAACTATCCTTAAAGTCCACTATGGAGCTCATTAAGAGAGAACAGGATGACACACAAATGAACATCTTGTAAGCATATTGTTGGAGAAGAACAGCAAGAACAAAGAGAACATCATGAAAAACAGGGTTCAGGAACAACTTACAATAACATTAAGATAATGTACGCAAAAACGGCAGAAACAGAAAAAAAAAGAACAACAGAAATAGATGAGAGCCAACAAGAGCAGCATTCATGAACAAGATCGTGAACATCAGAAAGGAGAATAACAAGATTAACTATTAAAAAGAAGAACAACATATACTAACAACAAAAAAAAGATATACAGCAAGCGAAAGAAGAAGCAGCAAAAGAAAAAAAAACAGGTTAAAAGAAGGAAACAAGATGATCTAGAAGCATTAACTGGGCTATCTTTTCTTCCAGGTCCCTATTCTCCTCACAACACCAATAATTGAGCAAGGAATGAACCTTGTGAGTTGAACTGGTTTGTGAGTTGAACTGGTACCATAAGGAATTGTGGGATAAACATTTTACCTGGATGACAAAACCACAGGTAGCACAGTAACAAGTACAAGACAAACAAGATGAAAAAAAAAAGATGAGCAACATCATGAACAGGTGTAGAAGGAGAAGAAGGACAACTACTACTGTTCTTCGGTAATCTTTAGAGGCAAACTTTATGACAGAGGAAGTGTAATTATTGTAAACATTCTTATTATCATGAAAATGAAATTACTTACTCTTGCATCCCAAATCACAGCTGTGTTATCATGTGCTGCAGATGCAAATCTAGAATAATTCAAAGCAATAACTTAGCAATTTAATTATAGAATACTTACTAAAAACAAAACTAGACATAATAATAATTATTATTATAGTTATTATATAATAATTATAATAGGTAAAGGGGTGGGTACTAGACCTACAATGGGGGATAAAGTGCCCTCTTCCTCCCAAGCTGCTTGTCCTTTTTTCTTCAATCTTCTCTTTTTGTTCTTACTTCCTTTTCTTTTCTTTACTTTATTAAAATTGACCCAACCAACATGTGGATCCATATTTGATTTGAAAAAAATGGTTTAGGTAGAGGCAACTAACCCCTGGAATGATCAAACATCAAGATAGCAAGATGTGGAAGGCTTTTCCCTGCTGGGTTAGTTGTAGACCCGTATTGATTGGTTCGAGTGGTAGGAAGTTGGTTTGGGTATCATTTTTTCTCTTTTTACGAGATGGTCTCTCGGACAAAATTCTGGTGGTTGTGGCACCTCATCAACACTACCCTTGTTATGAGCGTAATGGAAAAGTTTAATATAGATAACAACGTGAATGGTGCTCGAGGAGTGAATATAGTTGTGATGGAATGTTTTTATAGGAGTAGACCTTTTAATGAGAATGGTGTCCCTGTGTGGGGATACAGGCAAAGGATGTTCAGAGAATGGAAGGAGTGTGGAATGTTTGAGTCAATGGAACAAAGGATATGTGATCTGGCACGGGCTACAAGGAAAAATGGTTGGGTTTAAGTGAGTTAGAACTTGAGGTAATAAGGCAGAGGGTGTATTGTGCTGAAAATCTAGAACATGATGAAGAACAGGAATGTGTCAACATTGACACTGCTTTTTCAGAACATCATCTCAACTTTGCAGGTGATAGAAAAAAATCAAAGCATTCTGGATTATTTTGCAGATATAGATCCTTATGTTGATTTGTCAGAAGAGGAGAAAACTATCATTAGCCAAATAAAGAACATGGCAAAGAAGAATGCCTCTGTTGATAAAGTTAATTTTACCCATCAGACGTGGTATCTTTCAAGGTCACCTCTTTTGTTTGTATTATATATGGTGCCACTGACGTTAATTTTGACGAAGACAAAAGCCTGCTATGAATGGGGTAATAAAGAGTTTAAAATCAATCATCTGTTGTTTATGGACGATTTGAAACTTTTTGGCAAGGATCATGACCAGATTGATTCCCTTATAAAAACCGTCCATACTTTTTGCACAAACACAGGGATGGAGTTTGGCTTAAAAAATGTGGTAGTTTGATCATGAAAAGAGGGAAACTCGAATGAGTGACCCTTCCTGAATTGAATCCCCTCTTTGTAGACTTTGCAGTGAACACACCGAAAGTGTCTCCCACATTGTTTCTGAGTGTAAGAAATTGGCACAGAAAGAGTACAAAAGAAGGCATGATAAAGTAGCGAAAATTGTACATTGGAAGTTGTGTAGGAAATATGAACTGGAGAGTAAGGACAAATGGTATGAGCATGTATCGCTTGGTTGTGTGGAGAATGATAGGATTAAAATTAATTGTTGTGGGACATCAATGTGATCATGTTATAGAGGCCCGAAGACCAGATATCATTCTAGTAAACAAAGAAAGCAAAGTTTGTGGCATCATTGATGTAGCCATACCTGTAACAAATGAAGTCAACATGAGTGCAGCCATATTGGATGCGAATCCTCAATTTTATTGGTCAGTGGTAACATAGTAACATTACGCATGTCACGGTTCAAAGATACTACATTTCTCCTCAACTTATAAAAGAGTGTAGCTCTATCAAATATCAATGTGTCTAAAAATGTCAACAAGTTAACAAAGCTTTAACAGTATCAATAAGTTAGCAAATCTACAATAATGTCAACAAGTTTAACAAGTCCAATAAATTTAGAGTCTCTGTGATTCCTATGTAGTAACATAGTCCTTAAGGTAGCTTGGTTTGTGTCGTTCTCTCTTCACTGAAGGCTCTCGGTTCTCCACAAGCTCTGGTGTAGTTGTAGCTGTTGTTACCATTTCTTTGTCCTTGCTTGGCTCTGTTTCTGCCTCAGCAAGCTGCCTACCCTCTTTGTGCTGGTTTCTTCTCCTGGTTCTGTTGGTGCTGTCATGTTTTGTCTCTTTGCAGCTGGCATGAGGCTCTCTGTCTTCATTAGGAATCTATCTTCCTTGTCTGCATTCTCTCCTGTCTTATCTGCCACGTTGATCACTGAAATAACTAGCTTGAATTGGCTCGCATCTCTGCATACTATTCTGTCATCTGTCATTCTGCGTGCTGTTATCTTCGATCCTTCAATGCTGATGACAGTATAGAACACTGGTTCGAATGGTGTGGACCACTTGTTTGTCTTCTGCTGTCTCACCAGTACATGGTCTCCAAGTATCAACCGTGTTTCTTTTGTGTTTCTATTCTCCCTTCTTCTTTTCATTCTGGCTTTGTATTCAGAATATCTAAGATTTATCATTTTGTCTTTTGCTCTACAGTTGGTAAGGTATGGTCCAATTTGGTCATTACCCTGGCTCCTCGAATTGCTTCGTAAGGTGTCACACCAGTTGCTGGGTGTGAAGTTGATCTATATGCCACTAGCATATCGTGGATTGCTTCCTGTCATCCATACTTGTCCTTCCCTACAAGGGTTCAGTTTTGTTCAGAGTTTGCATAAACTTTTCGCTTTCTCCGTTCACTCTTGAATGTCCTGGTGTGATTCTGTAAGGATCGAACCCTTCTTCATTTGCAAACGTTTCATACTCTCTTGAGTTAAATGGTGGTCCATTGTAACTTTCTATCCTTTTTGGTATTCCATAAGTTGGAAACGTGTTCTTAAGTTTTTCCTTGACTGGTCGGAAGCTTGTACTTGGTACAGTTTCGACGATTGGATATCTGCTCCTCTTGTCAATGATTACTAGGTTGTAGTGTCCGTCAGGATATGGTCCACCAAAATCTGCTGACACTGTCTCCCAAGGTTTGCTGGGGATGTGTGTGGCCTTGATTGGTTCCTCCTTGTGGCTCTTGGTAGCTATTTGACAGTTGAGGCATTGGTCGACTACTGTGTCTATCATACTGTTCATGTTTGGGAACCAGTACTTTTCTCTAAGCATCTGTTTTGTCTTTGTCTTCCCTAAGTGTCAAAGTTTGTGACCAATCTTGACAATCTTCCTTTGTAGTACTTGGGAAGCACTATCTTCTGTTCTCGGAACACTAGTCCTTCGGCAAATGAAAGTTCCTGCCTTACCTGGTAGTATGGTTGTATGTCCTTCTCTCACCTCTTGCTATTCTCTCTGCTAATTTCTGTGCAGTCTCATCCTTTAGGGTCTCTTCTCTAATCTTCGTTAACACTATTGCATTATGTGCTTTCACGATTCTGAGTCTAGGTGCGCCTAGCAGGTAGATTCTCAGCCTCTCTTCGGCCCACTTGATGGCCAGTGCATCCTTCTCTGTCTGGCTGTATCTTTTTTCTGTGTCCGTAATCGTGCGACTGATGAAGTATACCGATTGGATTCCTTTGTCTGTCTGCTGGTACAATGCTGCAGAAAGTTCCTGGTGATAGCTTGTTTCTGTGCAGAGTATGATGGGACGCCTAGGATCTAAGTATGTCATGGCTCTCTGGCTTGGGATGCTATCCTCTATCTTCTGAGATGCTCTCCTTTACCTTCTGAAATGCTTTCTCCTCTTCTTGTCCCCAGTCGAACTTCGTTCCTTTCCGTGCCAATTCATAGAGTGGTGCAGCTATGGTGGCGTAGTTAAGTATACTGCCATTACGAGAAAGCTACGAACTGCCTCCCATCGCTACCTCGCATGCATATACCTCTCCAACACTGTTCAGTAGCTCATTCGGACTCATTTTACCACCAAGTGTCCCATTGATCCCTCCGTCATTTCGATCTTCTTTCTCCTTCATTTCGATCTTTTCAAAGCATTCCATAAGTACGGTGTAACACTTATCAGCTCTCCTGCTCTTCCTTCAAATGCTGCCCTTGTATCATCTTCCTTCAGCTTGCAAAACTTCCTTTGTTTATTTTTCCGACGATGGACTAACGTCCAAAACGTCAGTAAGTACTCTCTTTTATTACAGATACGAGTGTCTTACTGAAAAATGTGCCACTCGCAAATTTCATATAAAACTACGTTCGAGATACGAGTGAAATATTTTTAGTGAAGATATCGTTGATGTCATATCCTTTAATTTCCCTGTATTTTTTTTTAATTTTCGAAAAATCTTTCCTTCCCCATTTCTCTTCCCGATTCAATTTCTTCCATGCACACCCTCACAACCCTCTTGAAATCCGTTTACCTACATGTCCATTAACCATTGCCCGTCCAAGAAGTTTTTTGAGCTTTTTGTATAAAACTATCAATTATCTTTCTCTAATCTATATTAGGCATTGCCATGGAAACATCCCACGTTATGTAGTACCCAGGGATTGTGTTTTTAGTTTGTGAGGCGATGGCATCGTTGAAGTGTCTTGACGCTGCTGTAGCCGCCATTAAAAGTGGATTTTTGCTAATTTTGGAGCCTTTTTTTGCCTCTCTTCACAACTGGCTAGCATCATAAAGCTTAAAGGTAGCATTTGAGCTTACTTGTTGAAAGAAACCAGCAAGGTGTCACACCATTTTTATGGCATATTTCCACTCGGTGGGTTTCCAAAGGCACCAAAAGAAGTTGGCTTTGAAGCTCGAAGAGACAAAGGCAAATTCACTGAGCTGCCAATGCATTTTTTGGAAGTTTTGACGACCGAGGAACACTCGACAAGCATAAAATGTTGGCAGAACTCCGTGGAGGCTCTAGAGTTAGTAAAAAAATGATTAGTGCAGGAAATGCTGTCTGTCCTTGTCAGAATTTTCGAGGTATCCCAGAATGCACTTGGGTCGTGCAAATGGCGGGAAACATGTTGGGGCAAGATTGGCAAAAGGAAACGGCTGTAGCTCTATCCGTAAACTGAAAAAAGGTAAAAAACTTCACTATATCTCAGTACTAGGTCTGAAT